>BQNB010097199.1:2982-22559 GCA_026074375.1 Tanacetum coccineum | reverse complement strand
AGGGTTGGACAAGCACCAAAAGCATATCCATACTTGTTTTCTATGCTTAAGGATTTTGATAGGGAAGATGTTGTGACCCTTTGGAAGCTTGTTAAGGACAGATTCATGACAGAGTTGCCAAAGAGTGATCTTGAGAAGTGTTTATTCTGGCCCCTGAAGGTTATGTTTGAGCCTGTAGCAAGTGATGGTCTGTGGCAGTATCAAGCACCCATAAAGGATTGGAAGTTGTATAGTTCTTGTAGGGTACATTGTTTAAGCATGGAAGGAATGGTCATTTACATGCTGGATAATGTTGAGTACCCTCTTCCAAAGAGTACACTTCAGAGAATGCTTGATCAAAAGTGTGAGGTAAGTGAGTTTAATGAAGAATTAATTCACATGATCAATTTGATTAGAGGTCAGATCAAGAAGCTATAGGGTGTTTGGAAGCATCCTCTCCAGGTTAACATTTTATTTTAGAAACTTGATTTGAAGATGGAGTATCAAGTTTAGGGGAGGATTGTTAGGAATAAAATGCTCTAAGGTATTCCCACTGTTAGTAAGGATCATTCCCACTGCTAGAGTATTTTCCCACTGCTAGTGAAGTGTATTCCACTGTTAGTGAAAGTTTTCCACTGCTGATGTTTCCACTACTTGAAGGTTTTTCCACTGTTGAAGTCTTTGCACTGCTGTCTAAGGATAAGGATTACTTAAAGTCAAATGCGCGTTATTGTTATATTTAGAATATATTTTGTGTATATCTCTTGTAGTTAGGAGATCCGGTTAGGTCTTATCTTGTATAGGGCTCCTTGTGCTATAAAAGGAGTCCTTAGGTTAGAGTAGAAAAACACATCTTTGATATATATTCTCTCATAGCTTTAAGGTTGTGTAAACCCTAGTACTGGTTGAGTACTCGTATTATTACATCAATAATATTACAGCTTTTTGTGTAATTCACTGTTCCATTTATTTCATTGTTATTCTTCTTAATCACTAAAGGTTAGATTCCGCATAACCTTTGGTGAAACATCTTAATAAAGTTTCTCTTATTGTTAGTTTGGATTTATCCAAGATGACAATAACCTTACAAGCTAAGGCATTAGATCCGAGTTTTGGGACTCAACATTCTTAAGATGTGGTTTTTGTGATCTTAGTAAGTCTTAAATACATCATCATAAATCTGTTTTAAGTCATTTAGCTTTGGATAACATTTCTTTATCATTTTAGCTTAAAAACAGTTTAGTAGTATTAGCGTTTTAGGGTCTAAATTTGCAGTTTAATTGTGGTTAAATGTTAGTTTATCTTTAATAAATTTTGAATGTTTTTAGCTTATTGGAGTCTAAGATTAAGCTGTTTTAAGTTTTTAGTTTGTCAAAAGAATGTTAGAGTCTTAAAAATTAAGATGAATCAACATAAAAAGTAAAAAAAATGTCAAGTATGCAGTCTGTGTTAACCTAGGATTTAGCTTATTTAGTTGCTTATTTTAGTTTAATTCCAGTTTGTTTTAGCTAATTGAGTCAAGTTCCTTATCTGTTTTTAACTTCTAGTCTTTTTCTTTGCTTATTGAGTCTTAATTTTAAGCTTAAAAAGTGTCAATTTATCTTTGAAAAAAACCAAAAATAAGTTTAAGTCTGTCATTTTAACTTAACTTTTGTAGCTTATTCCTTAAGTAAGTTTGCTTAAAATTTTCTTATATGTGTTCTTAGAGTCTTAAACTTTATCTGTTTTTAGCTTTTAGCTTATTGTCTGTGCTTATTAAGTCTTTAACTCTTAGCTAAAATTGTGATCTAAGTCCTTTAAACTTGCCTTAGAGTCTATCTGTCCTTATGCTTTTAGTTTGCTTTCTAGCTTATCTGGCTAGCTTATTTGTTCATCTAAGTGCTTATTAGGACTAGTTTTTCATCTATTTTTAGCTTATTAAAATTTTAAGTGCTTATTCAGTCCAAAAAAAGATCAAGCAGTCTAAACCATTTGCTAAACAGTCTTAACTTAGACTTTTGCAACTGTTTTGCTTTTTAGTGCTTTTTAGATTCTTTTGTTTGCTAATTTTTTGTTAGAATTGCTTATTAGGTTTGGGTGTTTATCTGTTTTTAGCTTATTTGTCTTCTAAAATGCTTATTGAGTCTTAAAAAGCCTAACAGTTTAGCTTTATTTCTTTGAGTCAAAATAAGCAAAGCTGTCACCTTCTATAGCTTTTTACTAGCTTAAAAATAAGTTTTAGAAAAAGTTCTTTTATAAAAGTTGCTTATTTTTACTTATAGTTTAGCTTTTTAAAAGAAAATTTCAAAAATAAAAACAAAAATAAAAAGGTAAGGTCCAGGACTCGAACCTGTGACCTTCTCTTCACACACACAAAGCCTTAACCACTGCGCCCTTGGGTCTTTTTCATAAGATCCTTAGGCCAGTTTTCTTTTATAGTTTATTTGCACTTTCATGCTTATAAGCTTATTTAGCTGATTAGCAGCTTATTACAAGTGCTTATTAGATTTTTCTTTTAACCATCATCTTAGTAATACTTTAAAGCATTTTTAGTAATTTTTCTAGATTTTTATAAATTAGTTTAGTATTTTTAATTAATTTTCTAGATTAAAATAGTTTTTAATTCATAAAAAATTAAATAAAAGTCAAAAAAATATAATTCTTTTTTCTAAAATTATTTTTAATCATTTAGGACTTTTAGAAATTAAATTTGAATTTTTAAGGTTAAAATTTGATAATTTAGGTATTTAAGTCTCGGTTTTTAGATTCCCGTTATCGTTTGCGTACTTAAATCTCAATTACTTTAGTTTTTAGTTGCCTTTACTTGCATTTGCGTTATATTTGTAGAAATAGAATCCAAATTAAATCTTGACTATTCAAATCACGCGATCACGAACTTAAACGAGATTCTCAATTCACGCTTCGTCGGGATACGACATCCAGGAGATAAATAATTGTTTGTCCTCAAGCAATTTTTATCAAACAGGATACTCACTATACTATAATTAATTTGAGATATTTAGTTATATATTTAATTATATATATACTATTTGTCATTGATTCAATTTTTGGCGCCGCTGCCTGGGAGGTGTGTAACGAATATCGCATTGAAGTTTAAAGATTAGTGTTTTGAAGACCCTTCCTCGTGAAGTTATCGTTTTGTTATTTTCTTTTATATAAAAATAAACAAAAAAATACAAAAATATTTTATTTTTTCTCGATTTATTTTCATAGATTTATTAGAAAAACCAAAAATACTTTTCCTAAAGTATTTAAAAAACCAAAAAAAATTAAAAAAATAATAAAAGCAACCGTTGTGTTACTTGATAAATCGGCTCACCTTTAGATTACAAACTTTAAAAGAGGTTTAAGGAGGGTTGATCCTACGAAATTCGACCCGAAATGAGAAGGTTTTTAAAACGCTTCGCGCTTACCCGCTCCTCTGATTCTTTATGAGTTTTCTAGAAAGCTACCGTACACTTGTTCGATTTTCGGTTACAAATATATTTTTCTTTTTATTTCTCTTATTTTATTTTTAGTGCATGCGCACCCGCTCTTCATCGACTTTAATTGTCGAATCCTTCGTGACTCCAAAACGTCATAATTGTAGACGTTCCAAGCAAAAGAGTCGAACCGTTTTCTCTTCAAGAGACATCCGTAGTTACGATGGCCGATCAACGTACTATGGCGGAATTACTCCAAGCACCCACCGAGGGTTACAGAGATGTTATCGTTATTCCCGCTATTCTCACGGAGAATTTTGAGCTTAAACATCGTCTTCTAAATCTTGTAACTTCAAAACAATTTTACGGATTTGAGAAAGAAGATCATCATGTTCACATTCGTTGGTTTAACAAGATTACTTCCACGATTAAGTATAAAGATGTGCCTAATTCGTTGATTAAGCTTATGCTTTTTCCATTTTCTATCGAGGGGGCAGCCCGGATTTGGCTCGAAAAAGAACCCCCTCGTTCTATTCTTACTTAGGAAGACCTTGTTTCCAAGTTTATTAACCAATTCTTTCCTCCTTCCAAAACTACAAATCTCCGAAATGAAATCACAAATTTTCAACAAAAGTTTGAGGAAACGTTTAGTGAGGCATGAGACAGTTTTAAGGATCTCCTTCGTGCATGCCCACATCACGGTTTTAGGGAATTACATTAACTTGATACTTTCTACAATGCTTTAAACTCAACCGATCAAGATTCTTTGAGTGCCGCCGCCGGTGGAAATCTTTTGACTAAAACTCCTCGAGATGCTTTGACAATTATTGAAAACAAATCGAAAGTTCGCAATTCACGAAACAAACCGGTTGTTTCCAAAGTAAGTGCTAATACTTCTTCTTCTACCACGTCATGTCCATCGAAGATGGCCGCTCTTACTGATGCCGTTAATGCTATGCTTCATCATGTTAAGACCTCACCTCCAGAGATCGTTAAAGCAATTTATGAAAGTTGTGTGACTTGTGGTGGACCGCATCCCTACTATAAGTGTCTTGTCGCCAATGGCAACACTTTCAATGCTTCTGCAGCTGCAACAACCTATAATCAGAATCAAGGATATCGTCCTCAGGGAGAAACTAATTATCGTGCTAACAATCAAATGGGACCACCTGGTTTTCTTCCGTGCAAAATAATCAAAACATTTTCAAATAAATCATAGTCAATCAGAACCAGAGGAAATAATTTCAATCAAGGTAACCAGAATTATCAAGCACCGCCTCAAGTTGGACCTTCAAACGATCTCTCTACATGAAGACAAATGACGTTAATATGAGAATAATGCAAAATCAAATAAAGCAATATCGATGACGGAATAAAGAAAAGATAGATACTACTTGAGTAGCATGAACAATGCGTTAAAGAATGTGTTAAGGAATGGAGTTAACGAATGATATTACGTACACATGATGAGCAATTTTTTACAATGAATACCGCTTCTTTCTTCGAGGGTACGTGTTCTGTTCACATCCCTAGCAACACCGTTGCTAACCCGAGAGGTGACTTGAAAGCAATCACCACCCAAAGTGGTATTTCTTATGATGGACCTCCAATTCCACCTCCTCTCTCTCCTCTTCCTAATGTGGTGGAACAAGAACCCGAGGTGACAAAGGATACGGTGCAACCGTGGAGTATCGAACAACATCCAACCCCCAGGTAGTCAATATCAAGACTCCAATTTACACGAGCCCGTTGTATTCTCCTAAGCCTAAACCGTCTAACTTATCGTCAAGAGCTAACAAAACAAAAAGCTACGTAAAAAAGATAATAAACAGCTTCGAAATTTGTTGAAATCTTTAGGTAACTTACATTTCTCGATCACAGTTTCGCAGATTCTCTTTACATAGGCCGAAATTTGCTTCAATGTTAAAATCGCTCCTTCAATAACAAAGAAAAATTGTTTAACTTAGCTAAAACGACCGTGAATAATTGAATTGTTTCGGCGGTTATCTAAAAAGGATGCCTTGAAAATTTTTGGAGACCCCGACAAGTTCTTATTCCATGTGAATTCCAGAGATCGGTGAAGCTTAGCTTTGCCGATCTTGTTGCAATCAAAACTTGATGCCTCATTCCACTATGGAAGAAGCTCTCACTCCCCGATCTTACTCCTACTCGAATGATCTTGAACTTGCAGACCAATCGACTACTAGTCCATCCGGTATTGCCGAAGATGTCTTTGTAAAAGTAGGAAAGTTCCATTTTCCGGCCCGAGCTTCATAGTCTATGATTAGTATGTCGATCTCTCGGGTTCCCTTAATTCTCGGGAGACCCTTTTTGAGGACGGCACGTGCTTTGATTGATGTTTACGGTGAAGAATTAACTCTCCGAGTTGATGATGAAGCCATAACCTTTAAAGTTGGTCAAACTTCGAGATACTCCTACAATGATGCTGAATCGGTTAATCGAATCGATGTCATCGACGTTTCATGTGAGGAGTATGCTCAAGAAGTGCTCGGATTTTCGGATAGTTCTACGAGTGGCAATCCCACTCCGTCTTTAGATCCTATCCTTTCTACTTCTTTCCCCTCTCTCACTCCTTTTAAGGGAGGTGACTTCATTTTGGAAGAAATCGAAGCTTGTCTTACAAATGATTTCTAAATCACCAGGAATTTTTGATGCCAGACATTGAATCCTAGTGGAGACCTTCTTCTCTAAGGAAGTTATTAAATGATGATCCATCATCTCCTCTCCCTCCGAAAGAACTTATTTTGAGGAAATTAAAACGATTAAATCTTCTATTGATGATCCTCCGGAGCTTGAGCTCAAGGATTTACCGTCTCATCTTGAATACGCGTTTTTAAAAGGAACCGATAAATTACCCGTCATAATTTCTAAGGAATTAAAAAATGAAGAAAAGGCCGCCCTTTTAAAGATTCTTAAATCACACAAACGGGCCATCGCATTGAAAAATCTCTTCCGGCATTACGGTATCGACTCTAGTTTTTGTACTAGATCATAAGATCTTAAATGAAGACGATTTTCAAACCGCGGTTCACATCAAGAAGGGTAAATCCAAACTTCAAGAGGTTTATCAAAAAGGAAGTTAATCAAACCCTTTGACTGCCGGATTGATTTACCCATCTCTGATAGCCCGTAGTGAGTCCTTCATTGCGGGCCTAAAAAGAGGTGGCAATGTAACCAAGTTCGAAAACGAAGCGATAAAGAATATGAATACCTACTAGTTAGTTACTGGATGGTGCGTTTGTACTGATTACCGAAAGCTTAATGATGTTACTCCGTAAAGACCACATTTTTTTTCCCGTTTCCTTTCTAGACCAAATGCTAGAACGACTTAGCAGGGAAATAATAGCATATTGTTTTTAGATGGGATTTTTTCATATATTTTTCAAATTCTAAATTGACCTGGCAAGACCAAGAGACAGACACCTTCACTTGCACCTTATGCGGGACGTTGCCTACCGACCTAAATGCCTTTGTCTTTATGTAATGCTTCAGGCACGTTCCAAAGAGGTGCAATGATGGCCATAATCCACACAAAGATCGAAGGAAACAATGGAGGTCTTCATGGACGACTTCTCGGTCTTTGGGGATTCTTACTCCTCATGCCTCTCCCATTCAGACAAAATACTAAAACGTGCGAAGACACTAATGTTAGTTCTTAAATTAGGAGAAAGCCCTTTTATGTGTAAAAAAAGGCATTGTTCTAGGACAAGATTCAAATCTGGGATTGAGGTGAGACAAAGCAAAAGTTGATTATTATACTAAACACCCTCATCCACTACCGTCAAAGGTGTTCGCAGTTTTTGTAGTCACGCCGGGTTTCTATCGTCGATTTAATCAAGATTTTTCTAAAATTCGCCCAGCCTATAACCATCTTCTTAAAAGGAACCCCCATTATCTCTCGAAAGAATTTATTGAAGCGTTTAACATAACTTAAAAAGAAGTTAATCGAATGCCCTGATTTTAGTTCCCCCGATTGGGACCTACCAGTTTGAGAAATATGTGTGACGCTAGTGAGATTATGCGTAGATGCATCTTGGGGCAACGTAAGACCAAACATTTGTCAGCCCTAAACACAATGCTATAAGACCATGACTGATGCTCAAGCTTAATTACACAGACTAGCAAGAAAGAATTATTAGCCGTAGTGGTACGCTTTTGATAAATCCGGCCTTACATAGTCTTATCAAAACGACCATAGTGTATACGGACACCACTCGACTCTGCAAGTATCTTCTTGCTAAAGAAAAGATGTTAAGCCAAGAAAATAATTTTTCTCTGGTGGATCTCCTACTACCAAGAATTAAGATTCATTATTCGTTGATAAAAAAGACTAAGAATCCTCAGACCGACCACATTATCGAGATTAAGAGTCCTCAATCAAGGGTGATCATCGATAAAAAGGAAATTAATGAAACATATTCCTCACGAGACCCTTGGAAGATATGATTCGTCCGAACGACTATTCAGTAATAGAAATATAAAGTAATCACGTCGAATAAAAATGACTTTAGGAAAAGCATTACTTTATCCTCCGAATGTCGTGTCCTCAACCGAGAAGATGAATTTGAAATTCACTAGAATGTTTCGTTTGAATCTTGAATGACAAATAATTTGGTTTTTTTCTGAATAAAAAACTAAATATAAAATAATACTAAACAAGATTATACTAATTAACAAATAATCAAAGCAATTAAAAGTTAAAAGTAACAATAAAAAAAGATACTGCTTGCTAATGATGCGACCAAGTTCTTAAGTGAGAATTAAGTCTATCAACGATTAATTCTTTTAAAAAGATAATTATCTCACAACGTTGGTTTATTTTGACAAAAATCTCTCAAAAAGATATTAATTACTAGATGTGTAGTTTGACTATTTCTCCGGCTTTTGCCCTTCAAAACATTCAAACTACAAATCTTAAATAATTGAAAGATTGTTAATTAATTAAACCTTTTTCAAATCAACAACTTATCACATTACACTTAACAAGCACTAATTTAACTACTCACACGCATAATGCTAAAGTAAGCAAGAGGCAAAACATTTTATAAAACACACTAAATTAATAGAAGAAAAGATATAAAATGAAACCGAATGAAGAGTCACGCTAATAAACTGATAACCACCCGATTATTTTAGCTTAAAGCAAATCTATCAAATATCGGTCTGCTAAATAAACCCTTATTCTCCCGCCAAAAGGTTTTTGAACCGAATCGCCATCACAAAATAAAAAAAAACACAAACAGATTAAACAAATAAGCCTACAATTTGGCTTAAATAAATAAAAAACTAATTAGCTAAAACTATGAACTACAGCTTAGTTGTAATAACATAAGTGTAGAACCCCAAATTCGTTCTTCTACATATATCGTTTTGTATTTGACACTAACATGGCGACAACTCAAAATGAGTTTATCAAACATAAGGGTGCTAGAAGAGCTGAATTAATCAACCAAAAACCCTACACAACAATAAAATCTAGCTGCTAGAACAAAGTTCAGAAACAACGAATGATCATAAAACAAAATTGCTAAATATAAGAGATATTACTTAATTATAACAACCAAATGAACCTGGAAATTATGAAACTAAGATCCGAACCGATAACAATACTCGAATACGCTACGCTTATTATAAGCAATACTCAAACAAACTAAACTAATAACTGAATCCCCGAATCGAACTACATCTCTGGAACCATTCCAACCCGTTTCGAATCATCGAAGAACAAATCAACCGTAACCTTACTTCAATAAATCAAAACCGATTGATAAATATTAAATCTCAAATATTACAAATCTCAGGAATTAGATAGAGCTGCATACGAAAAATAATATAATCTACTCCTATAATTACTTTACATCTACTCCTAATCTATCAAAAATAATAAATGAAAAAGAAAAGACAGAAATTAAAAATATGGAAATGAAGATAAGTTGTTCCGGCTGCTGCTTTCTATTCCCTTTATAAACTTGTGCGTATGAATTAAGCAAGAGTACCAGAACTGGGTTTTTTCTTTGTTTCCTATAATTAGGCCACATTAATACTTGTATTGGGCTTGGGATTCTCCTTGGGCCTGGACGTGTAGTGATAAATCGATTCTTAAGTTAATATATTTTGGATATATTCACTTTGTATAATTATGATAATAATGGGTCGGTCCTATCTAAATTGTGTCGGGCCGGCCCATTAAGAGGTGAAGGAAACGTTAGAACCGAAATCTCGCGCTCATTCCAATGGCATGCTCGGGAAATTTTTCCGACTTCGTCTTGGCTTTGAATAATTAAACTTGATCAAATCAAGCCCGATAATTCCCGTTTTTGCTCCGTTTTCAATCCTTAGTACATGCAAGACATAAAAATACCAAACAAACATATTTACAATATAATTAAGCATATTTTAGTATTTTTAGTCTGATTTATAGTGTTTTCGGGTTATAAATGATGTGTGTTTTAGCACACATCAGATTCCCCCACACTAAGCCATTGCTGGTCCCACACGCAATGTTAATAAAACAAGCCCGGAAATAAATAATTTAATCCCCTTTTAACTTATGACCCCTCACAATCAAACAACGAAAATGTCCATTAAGAAGGTTCAAAAATTATTTATTTCGAAAGCATCCCCGTTTTAACCATTTATTAAATAACAAAAACTAAGATAATTTTTTTATAAAATTTATTTAAAAGGCTTTAAGAATATGAGTTCATCATCCTTGATTTTCAATATCCCCAAACTAAGCTTAAAACAAAATCACAGCCAAATATAAGATAAGATGCTAACGCTACATGTTAATTGTGTAAACGCAGCTACTTTTCGCTCCCTTATTCCTAATTACTCTAAGGGTTTTATTATTATTATTATTCATGATAAATAAATTATGTCCTTATTAATATAAAGTAAACCCGGTTTAGACCACAATTAGTTTGAAATCCTTTCCTAAAGAGACGATATAGTGAGAATAAAGTCCACATTAAGGTTCTAATTTCGCATGATTTAGGGGTTATCCTTTTTATTTCATCCGAAACAACTCAACTACGAGTCCAGAGTCGGAGTCTTTATTTAGATAACCCCGGAGTCTAAATTTGGCTTTATTCTTATTATTATTGCAACATTAATAAACCTCGGTCCTTTAAACAACTGCCACATCGGTATGCGAGCCGACCATGGTCCAAGAGTCTTATTTCGACCTCGGTGATTTCCTTGACCTTTTAGAAGGCTGCAACATCGGTTGTGAGCCGGCAAGATGCAACAAACTTTTATCAGTCTCGGATTATTACTATGTGCCTTATTTAGAAGACTGCCACATCGGTTGTGAGCCGGCAAGAGACAGTACACTTTTATCAGCTCACAGTTTTATTATTATTAATACATCCACCCTTTAAATGACTACCACATCGGTTGTGAGCCGGCAAGAGGTAGTGGTCTTATTTCGGCTTCGGTTTATTACATTATTATTATTATTATTTTTATTATTATTATTATTATTATTACCCATATTTAAAGTCCTATAGTCTTTTAACAACTGCCACATCGGTATGCGAGCCGACCATAGTCCAGGAGTCTATTTCCCCACAACACTGACAAAACCTCAATGTGTACCTTACTTTCACCAGAAGAAATCTCTACGAAGGGATCTAAACTAAGAATCGCAAAAACCAAAGTAACTTTATTGATTCAACAATTATATAATGGTTATTAAGCTAGTGGGAGCAAAAAGCCACAATTAACCTCTATGAACTCTAAGGATATCCAACTCATCCACGCTTAGCATCAAACTTATATTCAACTCTATCATTTTTTGTTCTTTGCAAAATTTTAAAGTTAAGCAAACGCTTAGTCTAAATAGCTAAGGGGAAAGCTAGAGTGCATAACTTGGTCAAGTCAAAAGCTATCTAATTCTACGGGCCTACTTATTACTAACTTTTTTATATTTTCATTTTCATTTCATTTTTTTAAACTACAAATAGATAAATACAATTTTATTTTTTTTTGGCTAAAACGGGGTTACAAGGGACACAGCAGGCACAAGCAAGATCATATTTCGATAGAAATCCCCCCACAGTTAGAACCGAACATTGGCCTTAATGTTCAAAAATGTCAGGTACCATCCCCACACTTAAGGCCGAAAAAGGCAAATGCTAGTAATTCCAAGTGTGAAAGGGGAAACACAATATATATACATGATCATGATTAAGGATTCCATAAAACGCAAAAGATTGAAGACCGGACGATTGGATGATTGAAAATAAGCACGTGTCTTTAAGATCTTAAAGAATCTTACAAAAACGGAACCACACACCAAAGAAAGAAGCACGCCCCCACACTTGGGCTATAAAATCACACACTTATTTAATAAGAAAATAGAAAGAAGAAAAGACACGGGTTGCCTCCCGAGAAGCGCTTGTTTTTGTGCGAGTCGCTAGCTTGACTCTCCCCATATCATCGTGATATTAGGGTCGAAACATGTGGAAGAGAAAATGTCAATTGGACATTTATATGCCACCGGCTTAAGATAAGAAAAATAAAAAGCAGAAATGCCAGGGTAGAAAATGATATCCTCACTCCCGGAGGAGAGAGGAAGAAAAGAATCCATCAGATAGGTGAAATAAAGAAGAAAAGTCCGGATAACATATGTGAAGGAAAGATAATGGAGATCCTCAAAGGGTAAGCTCACATATGTAGGAGAAATTTTTTTCTCATGAATCCTGGGGTCGAAAACTTTATCCTCGGTCATCAAATCATCAATTGGAGCATCGTACAAAATCTTCTTCCAATCATTCACTTTAGATTCCAAATCAAATAAATCATCATTCTCTTTGAGAGGCGGTTCATCGGTGAACCCTTCGAGAATGGAAACAACACTTATCGTAGGAGTAGATGGATCTCGGTGAAGAAGAAACTCAATGTCGTTACCTGGGGCGAAAAACTCATCCTCATTAGAATCAGAAAGAGGTGTGACTAGGAAAGTCGACTCATCAAAGTTGAAATCATAAGAATCCTTGCACTCGATGTCCTCTAACACCTCATCAAAAAGAGGATTTACGTCACTAGAGATGTATTCGTCATCAAATTTAAAAAGAGGGTTCGAGTAAATTTTAACATTGTCTTCCGGAACGTCCTCATCGGATAGTGACTCGTCATCATTAGAGGTAAAATCGTTATTTGAATCGAAGAGAGGGTTAGAGAAAGTCACGGATTCTTCCTCAGAAACGTTAATGGGAGAGAAATCATCACACGAAGGTAAATCACAATCACTATTACTCCCGGATGTATCCTCGGACTCCCATGGGATTAGAACAAGGTCCTCAACACTAGACTTTATGAATTCGTCCGATTCCTTTTCAAGAATAGTGCTAAGATGCTCATCCCTCATAATGAGAGAGTCCCCGGGCTCCAAAGTCGGTAAAACAGGTATGATTACAATAGACGGGGGAAATTTAGAAATAATATCTCTCAAAGGAACAAAACTCTCCTCGTCATCGTCATCATAGAAAAAAGATTTGAAACATTGCGAAGGATAAGTACTAAGATTAGCCACTTGCTCTAGACGCTGAAGCTCTTTCTTTTTATTAATCTCAATACTCATTCCATTGAATTTACTTTTAAGCTCATCAATCATATCTTCACATTCCCTTCTAAATCGAATATCTATTTTCTCATTACGATAATCTTTAATTTGTAAGTCATTACTTAAACTTAACATTTCATCTAAATAATGCTGCTTAAGATCCTCCATATCTTGGATACTCATTTCTTGAGGAGGTTGATGAATGACGGGACTGCAGGGGTTGGAACTGGTCAAAACTGGAAGAAATAGAATTATAACAAAGATTAGGTTCATAGAAATTCTGGTTTATCGGTCGACACTGGAAAGTCTCATGAAGACCCCCGCAGTTTTCACAACAAGGAAATTGTTGTGGAAAATTTGGTGAAGTTTGTGGAAAATCATTATTAAAGTTTTGATTGAAACACGGGTCTTGATTGTAGACAAACAAAACTTGAGGTGGACAATCGTAACCATAATGAGCATCGTTCCTACATAACTCACAAGAATACGTCTGGTACTGGGGTTGTGGAGGTGGGTATGAAAAATCAGAAGGATTATCAAAAGAATTTGGATTCGAATCATAAGTGAAAGAATTTACGTTCCTTGAATTGCATAGAAAACAATATCCATCTCGAAGATCATTAACACACCGCTCGCAAGTACACCATTGACAAGGTGAACCATATAATGTTTCTCCACACCCTATGCATCGGACAAATGTCGACATAAAGAATCAAAAATAAGAGGGTTAAGAAGAGAATTAAATGGTATAGAAGAAAAAAAGATAATTTTTTGGTTTTTAAGGAGTTTTTTTAATATAATATTATACTATTATTTAAATATCCAAAAATAAAATAGAAATAAAAAATATTTTTGGATTTTATATTTTATTTATATAGACGAATTAAACTTTCCGAAGAAAGGATCTTCAAGGCACTAACTCGAAACAAAACGCAAAAATCGTACAAATCTCCCCGGCAGCGGCGCCATTAACCGATTCATCGCGAATGACTAGTCGAGTAATATAATATATAGTAATCACGTCGGATAAAAATTACTTTAGGAAAAGCAATAGTTTATCCTTTGGATGTCGTGTCCCAACGAGAGTTGAATTTGAAATTCACGAGAATGTTTCGTTTGATGCTTGAATGACAAATATTTCGGTTTTTGAATTAAAACTAAATATAAAATAATACTAAACTAGATTATACTAATTAACAAATAAGCAAAGCAATTAAATGAAAAGAACTATATAAAAAAGATATGCTTGCTAAGTGATGCGAAAAGTTCATTAAGTGTGAATTTAGGTCTATCAACGAATTAATTTCCTTTGAAAAGATATTATCTCACAACGTTGGTTTATTTTGACAAAAATCTTTCAAAAAGATATTAATTACGAGATGTGTAGTTTGACTATTTCTTCGGCTTTTGCCCTTCAAAACATTCAAACTACAAATCTAAATAATCGAAGATTGTTAATTAATTAAACCCTTTTTCAAATCAACACTTAATTCACATTATCACTTAACAAGCACTAATTAAACTACTCACTACGCATAATGATAAAGTAAGCAAAGCAAAACATTTTATATTAAACTACACTAATTAATTAAAAAAGGATAGAAAATGGAACCGAATTGAAGAGCCGCTAATAAACGATAACCACCCGATTTATTTAGCTAAAACAAATAATCAAATTCGGTCTAGCTAAATAAACCCTTAAGCTCCACGCCAAAGAGTTGAACCGAATCGCCATCACAAAATAAAAAAACAAACTGATTAAACAAGAATAAGCCTACTGTTTGATTAAATAAATAAAAAACTAATTAGCTAAAACTATTACTACAACTTTGTTGTAAAACTAAGTTGTAAAACCACAAATTCGTTTCTACTTTATGTTTGATTTGACACTAACGTGGCACAACTCAAAATGAGTTTAATCAAAATAAGCTAAGAGCTAATAATCTAAAAAAAAACTTACACAACTATAAAATCTAGCTGCTAGAAACAAAGGTTCAGAAACAACGAATGATCATAAAACAAAATTGCAATTATAAGAGATATTACTAATTAAACAACCAAAATGAACCTGAAAATTATGAAACTAAGATCTAAACCGATAACAATACTCGAATACGCTACACTTATCATAAGCAATACTTAAACAAACTAAACTAATAACTGAATCCCCGAATCGAACTACATCTTTGGAACCATTCCAACCTGTTTCGAATCATCGAACAACAAATCAACCATAACCTTACTTCAATAAATCAAAACCGATCGTAACATATTAAATTCAAATATTACAAATCTCGGAATGAAAGAGTGCATAAGAAAAATAATATAATCTACTCCTATAATTACTTTACATCTACTCCTAATCTATCAAAAATAATAAATGAAAAAGAAAAGACAGAAGTTAAAAATATGGAAATGAAGATAAGTTGTTCCGGCTGCTGCTTTCCATTCCTTTTATAAACTTGTGCGTATGAATTAAGCAAGAGTACCAGACCTGGGTTTTTTCTTTGTTTCCTATAAATAGGCCACATTAATACTTGTATTGGGCTTGGGATTCTCCTTGGGCCTGGACGTGTAGTGATAAATCGATTCTTAAGTTAATATATTTTGGATATATTCACTTTGTATAATTATGATAATAATGGGTCGGTCCCATTTAAATGGTGTCGGGCCGGCCCATTAAGAGGTGAAGGCACCGTTAGAACCGAAATCTCGCGCTCATTCCAATGGCATGCTCGGGAAATTTTTCCGACTTCGTCTTGGCTTTGAATAATAATTAAACTTGATCAAATCGAGCCCGATAATTCCCGTTTTTGCTCCGTTTTCAATCCTTAGTACCTGCAGGACATAAAAATACAAAACAAACATATTTGCAATATAATTAAGCATATTTTAGTATTTTTAGTCCGATTTATAGTATTTTCGGGTTATAAATGATGTGTGTTTTAGCACACATCAGATTCCCCACACTAAGCCATTGTTGGTCCCACACGCAATGTTAATAAAACAAGCCCGGAAATAAATAATTTAATCCCTTTTTAAGTTATGACCCCTCACAATCAAACAAAGAAAAAGGACCGTTAAGAATAGTTTTGGGTACCCTACTTGTTTGGGATTGGTACAGATCAAGCGATTAGACGGTGTGTTTACGGCCAAAAAGCCGTTGATATCCTCACGGCTTGCCATAATGGACCCACCGGGGGACATCATGGTGTGAACTACACCGCTAAGAAAGTCTTTGATTTCGGATTCTATTGGCTGACGATTTATCGCGATGCCCACGACATGGTTAAGTCTTGTGACTCGTGTCAACGTCAAGGCAAAATCTCGCAAAAGGATGAAATGCCTCAAAATTCAATTCAAGTATGCGAGATCTTTGACGTATGGGGCATCGATTTCATGGGCCCGTTCCCGTCTTCTCGAGGGGATATATACATTCTTCGGAGCCAGTTGACTATTTGTCCTAAATGGTCTCCGAAGCAAAAGCGGCTACCCACTAATAATGCTTGAGTTGTATAAAAATTTTTTAATAATCTTCTATGCGCACCGTTTTGGAACTCCTCGGCTATAATTAGTGATCGCATGGCGTACCCATTTTTGCAAATGACTACTTTTTGCTAAAGGTCATGCTTAAGTATGGAGTTACTCACCGTCTTTCTACCGCGTATCATCCATAAACGAGTGGACAAGTGGAGGTTTCAAATCGTGGTTTGAAACGTATCTTAGGAAAGGAACGTAGGTGAAAATCGTGCCTTCATGGTACGATAAGTTAGGATGATGCTTTTGATGGGCCTTCCGTTACGCTTTCAAATACACCTAGGGTTGACTCCTATTGCTAGTTGTGGTTAGAGGAAAAAGCTTGTCATCTATCATATTGAACTTGAACACAAAGGCCTATCTGGGCCTTGATGAAACATAGCAATGTTTGACATATAAAAACCGCGGCGGTGATCATCGAAAGTTTATATAGAATGAATTAATTGAACTCGGGATCATGCTTACATGAACTCTTTAATCTCAAAAGAAAACGAAAGAAGGATTCATGACTCCAAGATTAAGAACCAGTGTTCTTCAACCGTTGGTGATCATGTGTTCTTTCTCTTCATTTCTCGATCAAAGATATTCTCGGACATAGCTCAAACCCGTTGTACCGGATCGATCACCGTTGCTTAAGTTTTTCCCTTATGGTACCGTGAGTTATTCAAAACCGAGACAAATTTCAAGGTGATACGGTCATAGACGTCAAGCACTACTTGGAGGGGACATACCACTATGGTAGTCCTGGATCTCCATACCTTCCCCTATGGACCACTAAATTCGGAGGACAGAGTCAAGTGGAACTCGGTTTATAAAAAAAACAAGTGCTTCGTGGGTGGAAACCCAATGCTTTTCCATTTGTAATAGGATTTTAGTATATAATTTTGGAATAAAGTGTGATGTGTGGAGGCTCGCCTATCCTTTATCGTGTTGTTTCGTGTTTTATGTTGTATGTCAAGATTGTCGGTTTATGAAAAATCTCACCAACCCCGTGTAGTGGTTTTGTCATCGTTTTCTCGATCTTCTATCCTTCGCATGATTATATTATGGGAATCCGATATCCTCGATCTTATAGATTTTAATGTTATCTCATTAGCATAATTAATTAAACGGCTTTAGTTTGCATATGTGACCCTTATTATTTGGATTATGCTTGAAATTTAGTATGGGGGTGACAGTCTAACATTGATGACATGTGTAGTTTAGTATAGGGGGATCTTTCGATTTGATCTTAATTTGCATTTGCCTTTCTTCACGATACCCCCGTTTTCCACCAACAATATGTGATTTTTATGCAAAATTAAAAAATTTTTCAAAAAAATAGAATACGTGCTTTGACACCGACCCTCCCCCCACACCCCCCCCCCCTCAGTTCTCTCGCCTTCTTTTTAAAGGAATAAATTTTGATTTGATTGAGCATGTTGCGCTCTAGCTTGCCCTTTAACTTATATAAATTCAAGCTTTTTCTAGTCCTTTATACAAGAAGCTTTAAAATGCGAGTTCTAGCTTATAAAATGCCAAGATTTTGCAAGTTTCCATGATAGACTTTAAATATGCAAAGCTTTTTTTATTAGACTAAGCATTCGCGGATCTTTTTATTAAAGATTTTAAATTTGCAAATAACGAGAAATGATAGAGTTTTATATAAGTTAGATACTAAACATGGAGTAGTTGGAACTCTTTAGAGCTCATAGAGGTTAATTGTGGCTTTTTGCTCCCATCAGCTTAATAAACTTTATATAATTGTTGAATAGATAAAGTTGATTTGGTTTTTGTGATTCTTAGTTTAAATCACTTCGTAGAGATTCTTTCTGGTGAAATTAAGGTACACATCGAGGTTTTGTCAGTGTTGTGGGGAAATAGGCTACCGATTCTTGACGGCTCGCTACCGTTGTCTATGTAGTTAAAAGACTACAGGACTTGAAATTTGGCTAATAATAATAATAATTATTATGAAATAAACCGAAGCTGAAATAAGACCACTACCTCTTGCCGGTTCACAACCGATGTGGTAGTCATTTAAAGGGTGGAGGTAATAATAATAATAAAAACCGTGGGCTGATAAAAGTTTACTGCCTCTTGCCGGCTCACAACCGATGTGGCAGTCTTCAAAAGAAGGCCCATAGTAAGAATAATAATATGAGACTGATAAAAGTTTGTTGCATTGGTATGTGCTTAATTACACATACCATTTACCTAGGAAAACGTGCTTAAAAGACTAAAAACATATCAAAAATACATTGTATTTGTGTGTTTTTCATTTGTATTGTGCAGGTAACGGATATCTAAGAAAAGGACAAAAACGAAGCCAAAAACAACAAAACCGAGCACGAGAACGGAAAGAGCGTGAAGCAAAAGTCAAAGTCAAAGTCAACCAAAAAGTCAACCCAGTCAAAGTCAAAGTCAAAGCCGAGCCGAAACTGAAGAAATACTTAATGGGCCCACCCATACCCATCTAATGGGCCGGGTCAGCCCATTAAAGTATTATATGAAGACTAAATGGTTAATAAACCATTTAGGGCCCAAAACCAAAATATGGCCCAAATCCTAACTTAACAGCCTATCAATAAATAACCAATATGGCTGTTAAAACTGTTAGCTCACAAAGGACGAACCATGCAATAACATATATCAACTTGAGGGACCAAACTTGCCAAATCCCCTATACTATTACACCACAAGGACCATACGTGCAATAACCCCATACAAGATAAAGGACCAATTTTGCCAAATCAAGAAACCTTCACCCTTGTTACACCAAAACAGAGATAAAACAAAAAACCAAAATTGGCGCCATTTTTTCCCTGTTTATGTATCTTCTCCCCTCAACCCCTGTAACTCTTGCAACAAAACAACAAACCCATCACCATCTCTTTTACCCCACTTCAAATGGGCAAAAAATCTACCTTGGCAATCCTAAGCCTTCCCATTCGTCCAAGGAATGAAGACAAGGATTGGATGGATGAGATCAAGTGACATGGGCACCACTCAAATTCAATGGCTAAGATGAGACTTTGAAGGTACTCACACAACTAACACAGCCTCTCACT
>BQNB010097198.1:0-24328 GCA_026074375.1 Tanacetum coccineum | reverse complement strand
TCTATTTTTTATGAATTTTTAAAGTTTTAAATAAAAATAAATGTTTAAAAACACTAAACTAGTTATAAAAATTCTGGAAAAAATTATAGAAAATAGCTTGAACTAAAAGGAATCTAGAAAAAATAAGCTTAAACAGCTTATTAACCAAAAAGGACTAAAACGTATATAAATGATAAATGATGTAAAGAACTAACGGATGAGCTAGTGTAACATTATGGTTGTGTGTGTGGGGATAAAATGCTTGGTGAAGGTGGTAGAGGTCCCGGGTTCGAGCCTTGCTCACCCGGGGCTTCCCACTTTCTAGGTGTTTTAATTTTTTCTATTTTTTTATAACTTTTTAAAACTCTTAGAATTAAGCAACTTTTGTAAAACAACTATTTTTATAAACTACAAATAAGCTCAGAAATAAGCTAAATAAGACAGAAAAGCTTATTGAGATTTAAGCTTTTGATAATGAGATTTAGAGCACAAAAATCAAATACCAGATGTTAAATATCTTTTAACAGACCTTATGAACTTATAACACTAATCAAATACGCCAGAATCAATAAGCTAATAGTTATGCTAATATTTTTGGATTTTTAATGATTTAAGAGACAAAATTATAAAAACTATGATCTAGACTATAAAACTTGAAAACAGATAAGCAAACATACTTATTAAGCACAATAACACAAGATTAAACACAATTAAGCAAGAAATAAGCTGAAAATAAGCAAATGCAATTATTAAGCTAAGAGACTTGAAATTTAAAGAAGACTTACAAAAGCCTTAGCTAAACAAAGGCTTTAAAAGCTCAAGGAGCTTCTTCAAGCTCTAGCTTATCACTAGGATAAGCTAGTAAAGTCCTATGAGCTCATCCATTGCTAGCTCATCATCCAAAAAGCTTAATCCCATTTAGCAAAGGTAATAGACTGATTTTAATTGTTCAAGTATTTTAGATGACTAATTTAAACTCAATCTGAGCTTAGAGGCTCAGAGAGCTTAAGATGAGCTTATTAGAAGCTTATGAAACATTAACAGCTAATTAAACAAAATTTAATAAAAGTGAGCTTTAGAAAAGTAAAAGCTATTTAAGGAAACTTAAATAGTATTAATAAAACAGCTGATTACAATACTGAAAAGGAAATTACATTAAGCTAACATTAAGGTAAAACATTTTGAAAGGAAAAGCTAAAATTTAATAAGCTGAAAAAATGAAAAACTAGCTAGCTCCTTAAATGTGTGTGATGAGGTCTGCTTTTATAGATCTGAGATGAAGCTTCTAGGCCTTGAGTTTATTACACGCTCCTTGTAATCTCGTACCTTGATTCTTTGCCCATCATTGGATCCATCCTTATGACTGTTGGATTGATTGAGTGAGCACACGGATTGCCAACGTGGAATTCCGTGTGTTAGACCTTTTGTGCTTCTTTTGGCTAGGATTTAGCTTAAAAAACCTTGTCCTTGTGTGTTTCTTTCATATTCGCGTGTCCCTTCTTAAGGTGTCCTAGCCAATGAGAGGCTTTTGTGACATCTAACTCTGCCACATCGTACCTTGGTACTCGAATTACTAAGCCACGCTGTCAATTGCCATTTACCCCTTGATTTAAGTTGGGTTAAATGTGAAGACGATGATGAATAGTAAAAGGGATTATGCGCCCTTTTTTGACAGTAAGATGGGGGTTTGACTCGGGATTTTGGGTCGTTGACCTGGGCTTGTTTTATAAAAGGAAATGGGATGGGCCGGGTATAAGGTTTAGGGTAAAAAGGGGTTATTATTAAAAGTTAACAACCGTTAGTTAAGGGACTAACGGTGTTAGGGTTTAGGGCTCTTTATGAATTTTGATTTAACATTAAGGGCTTTTATGGTATTTTGAGGGTTTTTGTCTTCTTGTGGTGTTGGCCAAGAGTTGACTTTATTGACCATTGATAGCAATTTTCCGGCTCTTGTACATTCTTTCCTTTCCTGTGTCTGTGTTTGTCCGGCTTTGACCGTTTTGTTGAGATTTTTGCAATATCCGTACCTACACAATCACAAAGACAAAATGAGCAATATACAAGTATTTTATGCACAATTTTGGTCTTTTAAGGGACATTTTTGATATAAAAAGAATATGTGTTTTCACACATATCAAAATTCCCCAAACTAAGCGATTGTGTGTCCTCACGCAATATTATATGCTTTAAAACCAAATACCTCAAAACTTCTCCAAACTAAATCTTTGAAAAGTAGCAAAGATTTTTGTGGAGAGAGTTAAGAAATCACAAGTTATAAAACACCCCATTTTCCTATTTTTAATTTTTTTTCTTTTTCTTAATTAAACTAAGAATGTTTCGACTTTTGTTATTTCCATAACTGTTAGGGATCATAGAACAAGATGCATTTCGATCCGAGAATGCCCCAAAAAGGATAAATTCATCGTCCCTGACTTTTCACTTGCTCCAAACCAAGCTTAAAATGAAATCACAGCTAAATATCAGTAAAGATGCTAACACTACTCATATTTGCAACTTGTGAACTTTTCACTCAGGACAATTACTATATCTTAAGTGAGTGTGCTATTTTGAATTTCAACTATGCATCAACGTTTTGTAAAATACTACGCTTTACGTTCCACCCGAGAATAATGAGTTTGAAGGCGAGATCATCCCATGTAACGACTTTCGTCTCGGCACATCCCAACCTTGCGGCTAAGTGACCAGGCTTTTGACACCCCACAGAGACTAGTATCGGGACTCACGGACCTAAGGTTTCAAAAACTCTCAGGTTTCCCGTATATGCATAGCTTTAAAATAGAATAGTCAAAGTTCAAAAGCATATTTGAATTTAACAAAAAGAAATCTATTTATTAATTCATCCTTAATATTAAACATAACATTTATGCAATTGTAACCCTCGACCTTTTAGAAGGCTGCAACATCGGTTGTGAGCCGGCAAGATGCATCAAACTTTTATCAGTCTCGGATTTTTATTCTTACTATGGGCTTTCTTTAGAAGACTACCACATCGGTTGTGAGCCGGCAAGAGGTAGTAAACTTTTATCAGCCCACAGTTTATTATTATTATTATTATTTTTTTAATTTTTTTAGAAGACTTCTTTTTGAAAAATTCAAGTATAAGTTTGAACTAAGACTAATTTTTTTGATATATATTACATAAAAATTGTTGATTTAAGTTTAATCTCCAAAAACAGCACGTATATTAATCTGATTAGGAGCTTATGGGAGAAAAAGCAACAAATTACATACATGAGCTCTTAAGATTTCCAAATAATCCTTGCTTAGCATCCTACTCATACTTAACTCTATCATTTTTTGTTCTTTGTGAATTTTCGCGAACGCTTAGCCTGAAAGTTAAGGAACAAGCTAGAGCTCAACACGCTTGATCGGGTCAAAATTTATTCTTATTCTACCCAGCAGGAAAATCAAAATTGTGACAAAAACACTTATTTTATTTTTGAAAATTTTAAAAATTTTCATTTTTTTTGAAAATTTTGGTGGCAAAACGGGCTACGTGAGAACAACAGGCAAAGATTATATCAAAGATATACTACCCCATACTAAAATTAAACATTGTCCTCAATGTTTCCTAGCCTAAGACTTAAAAACCCCATACTAGAACTCAAAAAGGTCGAATGCATAACTCAAGCCTGAAGAAAGTATCACAAAAATCTTAAGCCGTTTATCAAGTGTGCTAAAAGATAAATGTTAGTCGATAATAATCTTTAGGATATCGGATTTCCCCAAACTAATGGCAAGAAAAGGCTAGGAAGCTCGAGTGGACCGGGACAAAACACCAAACACGAGAGTCTTCAGAAAATTCTAGATCAATCCTGCAAACAATCACAAGTACAAACAACAACAAGAATCGGAAGAGTACAAGCCTCCTCACATCACAATAGAAATAAGAAAGAAAATAGAAAATAGATAAGCATGGGGTGCCTCCCACGAAGCGCTTTGTTTTTGGTAACCGAGTCACATAGCTTGACTCGATCCCCGAATTCATTCGTCCTTGGAGAGAGTGTGGAGATCTTGGACTACCTTGGGTGGTAAGTCCCCTCCGAAGTAATGCTTCACACGATGACCATTCACCTTAAAGTTTGGACCATCGGGTTGAGATAACTCAATTGTTCCGTAGTTAAATAACTTGGTGATGGTGAAAGGTCCTGACCAACGAGTTTTAAGCTTTCCTGAGAATATCTTTAGACGAGAGTTGAAGAGTAAAACTCGATCACCAACATTGAAAATGCGGTTTTTGATCTTTGAGTCGTGAAGCTTCTTCGTCCTCTCTTTATAAATCAAAGAATTCTCGTAAGCTTGATCACGAAGCTCATTAAGTTCATTAAGTTGAAGCTTACGGTGATCACCCGCGGTTTTAAGATCGAAGTTAGCATGTTTCAAAGCCCAATATGCTTTATATATGCTCTAACTCGATAGGTCTATGGCAGATTTTCGTACACTATATTAACTTGTATTGAGCGTACAACTAATCGGTGTCTTAAAAGCAGTATGAAATGCCCACAAAGCTTCATCTAGTTGTCAGAACACCATGAGGCAAACGGTTTTCTCCACCGTCCCTTCATTCTAGATTACGGTTTGTTAAACCTCGATGGACCACTCCCACTTGACCGCGTCGTTTGAGGGTGATAAGCGTAGCTAGACGATGTTGTACCCATACTTTAGACATTACTTTGCAAACTAGTCCTTACAAAAATGGTCCACACGATCGCTTATAAACTCTAATGTTTTCGAATCGAGGCAAAAAGATTTTCAAAAACTTAACTACAACTCTAGCATCATTTGTAGGGAGCGCCTTTACTTCAACCCATTTTGAAAGATAATCAACAGCTACAGAATGGTATTATATTTCCATGTGAAGAAAGAAAAGGTCCCCTCCCATGAAATCAAATACCCCATACATCGAAGATTTCACAATACTTGGATAGCGTTTTGAGGGCATCTCATCTACTTATGAAATTTTGCATTGTTTTTTTATACACGTACTATAAGATTTGATCATTGAATAAGGTCATCTCAATAAAGGTAGGGCCAAAAGAATTCTGCAACAAATACTTTTTCGAGTGTTGAGATTGGCACTATGATGTGTCCCCGTGGGTCCTTCCATGACGAAGCTTTGAGGATTTCAAAGCTTCTTGCCCATGATACACACCGTCGAATGATTTGATCCGCCAAGTACGAAAAAGATATGATCCGTCCCAAAAAATAATGTTTTAACATCTTAAAAAAACTTCTCTCTTTTGTTGAGTTGACAATTCCTTTATGATAAGAACTCCCGCATGGTAGTTTTTGCATAGTCCCGCAAACGCATGGGTATTCTCACTAGAAATAACTCCCAAGAGTTTCTAAAGAAAATGTTTATTTATGTCTTGTTTCTAACACTAGCGAATAAGAATCAAAGAAAAAAGTGAATCCTATTAGAATCTCAAGTCTAGATAAAAGATCTGCCGAAAGGTTCTCACTTCCTTTTTTTAATCACGATGGTTGATATCAAATACTTGTAGGAGAAGAACCCACCCAGAGCAACCTTCCGCTTATGCGTCTTGTTTATCATAAGGTACTTTGTAAAGCCGGTGATTCGTATACACTAATGCTGTTTTGGAAAGACAAGATATGGCCGAAACATTTCAAAAGCATACACAACGGCAAGCATTTCCTTTTCCGTGGTAGTGTAAACACATTTGTTGAGCTTCAGTCATTAGTCCTTGCTAGCATTATGTATATGCTGCAAGTGCTTCATCTTTTCGTTGTCCTAAAAAATTACACCAATCGTGAAATCCCACATTTGCAAATCAACACATAGATCGAAAGGTAGGTTCCAATCCGGATAACTAAGATTGGGAGCATCGGTAAGCTTCATTTTAAAATTCTAAAAAGCATCCATACAATCCTAGAAAACACAAACGGTGCATCTTCTCAAGAAAGTGAGTCAATTTGGTCTAGCAATCTTAGAAAAAGTCTTGAGGATAAATTCGACGGTAAAATCCTCATGACCTAAGAAACTCCTAAACACCTTTAACGTATCCGGTAAAGGTAGCTTAGCGATAACATCGACTTTAGCACACGTCGACCTCAATTCTCGACTTTGAAATTTTCATGCCAACACAATTCCTTCTTCTACACATAAAGTGGCACTTCTCCCAATTAAGAACTAAATTCGTGTCTTCACACCGTTTTAGCATCTTTTCTAAATTGGAGAGGCACGAATCAAAACTATCCCCAAAAATAGAGAAATCATCGATAAACACTTCCATAGTCTTTTCGATCATATCATGGAAGAAAAGTATCGGGAGCAATATACAAGCCAAATGGCATGCGACGGTACGCGAAAGTTCCATACGGGCATGTGAAAGTAGTTTTCTCCTGGTCCTGGGGATCTATTGGTATTTGGAAATACCCTAAAAATCCATCTAGAAAACAATAGAATTCATTCTTGGCTAATCTTTCTAACATCTGATCCATAAACGGCAATGGAAAATGATCTTTGCGAGTCGCTTCATTTAATTTCCTATACTCGATACAAACTCTCCACCCGGTAACTAAACGTGTCGGAATTAATTCATTCTCTTCATTAGCAACAACGGTTATTCCTCCTTTCTTGGGAACACAATGCCACTGACGAACCCATAGTTGTCAGAGATCGGGGTAAAAATCATTTAGGCATCAAAATTTTAAGACCCTCTTTTTTGGATTACCCTTTCGTAAATATTTTGGGTTAACCCTCTGTGACTTTGAACCGAAGGTTTGTATCATCCTCCATCAAGATTTTGTGTGTACAAACGAGGGTCGATTACCGATTTGATGTCGGTGATTTTCCCAAGCAATGGCCCCTTTTATTGAGATTTGACACCTTTAAGAGAGCAATTTTTCATCATTTTTATTAAACCATTTGCAAATAATCACTCATGGTAACAATTTCGTTTTCCCCTTCCAAGAAAGCATATTCTAAGTGAGACTGTAAATCTTTACTCTAATATCCGAAGGCTCTTCAATTGAAAGATTTTGCATCGGTCACTTCACTGTTGTTTAAGGACTATCAGGAGGAAGTTGAAATATTATCATGTTATTTAACAATTTTTTTCACGATCAACAGCGATAAAGACACAAATATCGATCGCCCCCGGAATGGGAGGGGGGGGGGGGGGGGGGGGGGGGAGAGGTCAGGGGGGGGGGGGTGGGGGGGTTGGGTGGGGGGTGGGGGGGGGGGGTGTGTATGTGGGGGGGGGAGAGTGTGGGTAATTTAGGGGGGGGGTAGAATGGGACATAAAAGGGAAGAGTTGAAGGGGTACTCTTAAGGCATTTTGGGTTAAATTTGAGAAGCTAGCGTTAAGGATAGTCGATTTTACCGGTTAGCTGACTGATTAGAACATGCCAATTGCAATCCTCGGAAGAAGATATTTGTGTTTGTTCGAAAATTGAAATAATGATTGGATGGATTGTCTGATGGTGGGGATATTTGAACTGTGGCAATTTGGCATGATCAATTTCCGGTAAAATCGAATCATCCTTAAGATAAGCTTCAATTTCTTCCAAAATGAATTCAGAAGTAAACGGCTCAGATGTCGGGGTGGAATGGCCACCCAAAGAATTAGGAAATCCTAGCAATCCTAGAGCATACTCCTCACAAACGCATCATGTATCATTTGGTTTACCGACTTATCATTTGTAGAGGAGTATCTCGTGGTTTGATCTAGATTAAAGTGGTGGCTTCGTTATCAACCTGAAGGGTTATTTCTTCTCCATAAACATCAATTAAAGCACGAACGGTCCTCAAAAAGGATCTCCCAAGGAGAGAGGTACTCTAGGATTGGCTTGCGGAAATCTGACAACAACTAAAGTCCGGTAGGAAAATGAAATTTCCCAACTTTGACAAAAACACTTCAGGCGAGGTCCTTTATAGGTGATAAGTAATTGATCGGTCTGCTAACTCTAAAGTCATTCGAGTTGGTGTAAGTTTCGACAGAGAAATCTATTTTCCAATAAAAGAGCATAAGATTTATGCTCGCGCAAGACGGCCAAGCCCGTGACATACATCGCATTCCCGGAAAATTACATGGAATATGAAAAGTTGCCTGGACCTAAGCTTTTCGAGAAGCTTTTGAGGAGCATCGCCAGACAATTCTCGTTCAACGGTATCTTAGCTAACTCAAACAACTTTTCCTTATTCATGAGCAAACTCTTAATTGTAGGAGCAAATCTTGGCATCAAAAGTAAAGCATCCGCGAAACTAATGTCAAAGCGCAAATCTTGAAAGATTTAGAAGATCTTCTCCATTTGATTAGAAGCTTTGTCCACAACTTTTGATCATCACTGACCGTGAAGGATATGGAATATTTGGCTTAGGTAAACTCTTCGGAATATCAGATTCCGGAATGGGAGTAGCTTTAGGCAAAGTCTTCGGAACATCGGATTCCGGAATAGAAATGGGGATAACCGGAGGTGGGATTTGAGCGGTACTTCCTTGGAAATTTGTTTGCTCTTTATCCTTGTCTCCTCGGTTTCTCGTTCTACTACCTTTTAAGAGAAGGATTAGTAGAGAATCGAGGGTCCCCTCGTAAGCATCACCACTTCGAGTAGTGATCGCTTTCATCTCACCCTTCGGTTTGGAATGTATTACTCAGAAAGTACCCGAAGTTGAGGGCTTGGTTTGAAACAATCCACGAAATCATGTTTTTACAAATTATTTTGAAAAGGGTTTGTTGATTCATCTAACGGCTTGTTGAATTTTTATCGTGTTTAGAATTTTATTCTTAAGTCTATGTTCAATGAAATTGGAGTTGATTTTGCATGTTATCACTCAACAACTGAGCATTATTCCTCTTGTATTTTGAAAAATCAATTAAATCTTTTGTTGAACTTGATGATTAGGCACTTGAAACGGTTTTGGTTTGAATCCCTTTTTTGGAAAATTAGAGCATGATTATTTTGAGCTGAAAACCTTGATATTCCATGAAAATTATTTCACACCGATTAAAATTATCCCTTGAACTTGATTATGATTAAACCTATTTTGACCATTGTTTTGCACCGAAGCAAAACCTGGTGGTGCCATTTGATAACTAACACGGTTTGGAGGATTAACTTGATTGTAAGTACCCATGGTCGCACAAACACAGCTGATTGTTTTATCGGTAGCCGACAATTATACCAAGAATGGGCACCACCACAAGTAACGCAAGATTCCTCAACCGCTTTAACCGGAGCGGGAGTGACAACTTTTTAGAAACAATCTACGACTAAGGTCGAAAGTTGATTCTCAAGCTTATCAATTCTCTCATCAGTTTTACTAGAAGTAGCATTCATCCTAGAAGCATTTGATCTATTTCGTGAATAACGAACTTTTGATTTGTTCTCAATTATGTTTAAAGCCTCTCTAGTCGTTTTACTCAAAAGATTTCCACCCGCCGCGGCATTTAAGGAGTCTTGTTCATTCTCGTTTAAACCGTTATAAAAGGTATCAACTTGAGTTAACTCCGTAAATCCGTGATGGGGACAAGCTCTAAGCAACTCCTTAAATCGTTCCCACGCTTCACTAAAAGGTTTCCTTAAAAATTTTTGTAAGATCGAGAAATTTTCTTCTTAAGTGGTGGTTTTGAAGGAGGGAAAAATTAATTTACAAATTGGTCACGAGATCCTCCCAAGTCAAGATTGAATTTGGTGGTTCTTTCTCGTACCAAGTTTTAGCGGCTCCTCGATCGTATATGGAAACATCTAACTTAATCACATCTTAGGACACATTCCAAAATCGTAAAGTCAGGTAATCCTTTGAACGATTGATATGAGCATAGAATTTTCCCTCACACACCGTAAAATGGGTTAGCTGAACCAATTGAAAGCAGAATTCGTCCTTAAGTCTCAAAATTATCCCATTGAATTTCTGTAAAACAATACTTCTCCGTACCCTTCTTGGGTGCCCGGAGTAGCTCATTCCATGTTAATTGTTCCGCCATTTTCATCAATAGTTCGAATCTTGGTTCGACATGTTAGAAAGCTTGTTTTTCCACGTCTTGGATGTGACTTTGAATTAATAAGGATAATTAGAACGTATAGAGCGCATGCACTATTTAAAAAGAAAATAGAAAAAAAATGTTTTTTTTAACGTTTAATTCACAATCTGAATTTTAACGGACAACGAGAAATACAACTTTGAACCAAATAATCAAACTACTTCACGGTAGCTCTTAAAAATTTTACTTTTTAAGGTGCGCCTTTTGTGAGTTGCGTAAGTGACACAAATGTAAGTATATTAATCTTAGGTTCGGGAACTTATAGCCATAATACCTCAATTGAAATTAATATTTGTTGGTGTTCTTTTACAAACTTGGTATTTTTTATAATGACAGATTTAAAATAAGAAATAAAGAAGAAAAAAATCAAAAAATCCGAATAGCAAATATTTTTTTGTCTTATTGTTTTTTTTAATCTCTACTTTACTAAAAAGAAAAGAAAATTTTTTTTTTTTACTTTTTATATTTTTTATTATTTTTGTATTTTTGATTTTCTTAAAAGCATAACTTTCAAAGACGAAAGGTTCTCCAAATCACGATCGAAAAACTTCAAACGAAAGAATCTTAATCATAAATCCCCGGCAACGGCGCCAAAAACTTTATGTATATAAAGTTTTATACACGTATTAATAAGATATAATATAATATGAAATTCCCTTATTACCCTTGAAGACAAAGGTAGTTAGAAAAATCACACGATGATATATTAATATACGTATATTAACCGGGAAGTATGATTCCCGGGTCGTATTTCCCCAACGATTTATGAAATTGAGACCACGTTTGTTGTTTGGACAATGATTTGAATTGGTTCAAAGATGATTTGTTTCCTAAAATCCTAAAATTGAACAAATTAAAGGACAATTAAACCTAACTTAAATATGGAATTTAGAACATTATCTAAAAACTCAAAACGGGAACCCTATAACAATGATTAAAAACCCAGACAAAGTTTCCAAAATTAAACCTAAAATGAAATTTTCTCTTTTAATAGACTCTAATTGACTAAAAAGTAAGTTTAAAGAAAACTAGAACAAAAACGGAGTTGAAATGAGCTTAAAAACACGAAAAACGAGAACGGAAACGAATCTCGTTCTTTAAAAATCGAAATTTTGCAATTTTAACCCTACGGGAACAAAACTAATTTTCCTAGAAACTTTATGATAAAAGAAAATTTTCTAAAAAAGAATTTAATATTTTTTTTGATTATTATACTATTTTTTATGATTTTTTTTAAAGTTTCTTAATTAAAATAAATGTTTAAAAATACTAAACTAATTATAAAAATTCTAAAAAAATTAAAAAAAATAGCTTGAACTAATAAGAACCTAGGAAAAATAAGCTTGGTTACACAGCTTATCGAATAAGCTGTGTACTAAGCTTAAACAGCTTATTGTACTAAAGAGGTTAAAATGTATATAAGTAATAGATGTTGTGAAGCTATAACGAAAAAGACCCCAGGGCACGTTGGTTAGAGGTGTGTGGTGTGAGGCGTTTATAAAGGTTGAGGATGTTGAGGTCGGGTGTTCGAGCCTTGCTCACCCCCGATTTCCATCTTCCTTTTTTTTTGAAAACTTATAAAAACAAAGTTGTAGATAAGCTAAAATTAAGCACTTTTACTAAAAGAAATTATTTTTGAAAAGCCTTAAATAAGCTGTAAAATAGCTAAAAACATGACAAATCTACTTAACTATATTTTTGGTATTTTAGAAAATTAAATAACCTAATAAACTTAAATAAGCTGAAAACTAAGATCAATAAGCTACTAACTAGTTAAGTTTACACTAATAAGCTACTTATGAAAGAAATAAGCACAAGGATATAAGCCATAAGCTGAAAAAGCCAAATAAGCATTTAAGCAATTCTTAGTTCAACAAAAAGATAAGCAACTTTGATGACTTAAAATACAAATAAGCAAATGGAACCTTAGATGAACATGACTTAGAAATCCTTAAAGGCTTATAACTAAAGACTATATTAAACTGCTTTTTAAAAGTAATTTGAAATTCAATAAGGCTAAGAAAAAGCTAACTGAAATAGGACATGCAGGCAGACTACTCTATTTTTTTTTTTTTGAAAATTTATGAAAAAGGAAAAGTGCTAAGCTGCAAATCAAAAACAGATAGGCAAATAAGCTACTTAAGCTAAAAATAAGCCCTATTCTACCTAGATTAGCCTATAAACTAGTTGTGCACTAAAAATCAAAAGCTAAAAACTAGTTTTACCTTCTGAAAAATTGATTTAAAAAAGGCTATATTGTCTATTAAAACTGCTGATGCAGTTTGCACAATTTTGACACAATCCAATTAGACAAAGTGCAGGACTAAGAAAACCATTCTAACACTTTTAAAAACACAAACTAAGAACAAAGGAGGCTTAGACAATCACTAGAATCTACTCAAGCTTATAATCCAAGTAACATTTGACAGATTAAAACTTATGTTAAATCTTCTAATGAAAACTTGTTTGAAATTAATCTAGCTAAAAAAATTTGTTCTAACAACTTATTTAAGAGATTAGTACTGATTTCAAAAGACCAAATGGCCAATAACAGTACTAACTTGTGGTTAGTACTGTTATGCCAAGCACTCCTTTAAAATCATTAAGTTCCATTTAAGCTTATGAAATAGAGATTTAGTGAGCAAAGTTTGAATACCAGATATCAAAAGGCTTTTAACAACTTAAATGATCTTATAACAATAATCAAATAAGCCAGAATCTATAAGCTACCAACTATGCTACTTATTTTTGGATTTTTATAGATTTTTAAGACAAATTATGAAAAACTAAGATCTAAGCTATAGAATTCAAAAACAGATGATCAAACATAACTAATAAGATATAAAAATCAATTATAAGCACAAATAAGCAAGTAAATAAGCTTAATAAGCAGATTCAAACTAGAAAATTAAAGACAGTGAAGATAAAAGAAGACTTACCAAGGCCTTAGCTAAACAAAGGCTAAATAAGCTCAAAGAGTTGTCTACAAGCTCTAGCTTATCACAAGGATAAGCTAGTAAAGTCCTATAAGCTCTTCCATTGTAAGCTTATCATCCAAATAGCTTATTTCTATTAGCAAAAGTATTTATCTAATTATAAGAGTTAAATAGATAATGCTTAATATGAGCTCAATTATGAGCTTAAACTCAAAAGCAAATGAGAGCTTATGAAGAGGCTTTTGAAATAGTAACATGAGAATTTGAGAGTTTAAAAACTTGTAAGGTAAAGCAGATTATGTAAAAACAAAGGATAATTTCATTAATAGTTAAACTGATTATAATAAGCTGAAAGTGAGAGTACAATAAGTTGGAAAAGTTACATTACTTAATCTTAAATTTTAAAAGCTAAAAATTACAATTTTTACTAAAACATTAGCAAGCTAAAAACTAGATACGTTGTGTGAATGTGAGGGATTTTTTAAGCCTGCAAGAGATGCTTGCTAGATCCTGCCCGCTCCGCTAATCCCCTTGATCTTGTCCCTTGAAAACTTCTCTCATCATTGGACCCTGATTTTGAGTCGTTGTTAAATAAGTGACCATCACGGATGCCAATGTGGGCATCGTGTGTCATACCTCATTGTGCTCTTTGTACTCATTATAGTGGCAAAAATCCAAGTGCTGGTGTGTTTCTTGTCAGACCCGCATGTCATTCCTTTTGGGGATTGACCAATAGGAGGCTCATGTGACGTATAACTCTGCCACATCATTTCTTGGCACTTGAATCACTTAGCCACGCCCTCAATTTCCATTTGCCCTTTGATTTTGACTTAGGGTTAAACGAAGAAGATGGTGAACAGTAAAAACCAAATTTCCCACGTTTAAAATTATAAAAGGGTGCGTTTGATTTATTTTGACCCGGGGAAAATGTGTTTGACTTCGGGATTATATAAAAAGGAATGGGCCAAGGGTGTGTTTTGGGCTAGGGTAAAGTTAACAGGTTTTGAATTTGGGTTATTATAAGGAGATAACGAGTGTTAACTTTTATTAATAGAAAGTTAACACCGTTAGGGTTTTAAGGGTTATTTGTGAAATATGCTTAACAATGAGGGGCTATTTTGGGAATTTTTAGGTTTTATCATTTAGTAACTTGACTTTGGTTGACCTTGAAAGCATTCTCCTGGCTCTTGTACACTCTTTACCGTCTCGTGTCCGTGTTTGTCCGGTTTTGACCGTTTTCTTGTAAAATTTGCATTATCCATACCCACACAATCACAAAGACAAAACAAGCAATATACAAGCCGTTTAAGCATAATTTTTTTGTCTTTAATGGGTCAATTTGAATATAAAACGGATATTTGTTTTCACACATATCAGCTATTAAACTAAATATTAATCTAAACTACTAGTGATAACAATAAGATAAAAGAGTGTATTTATTTAATCATGTATTACTCCCTAGATTGCTTCTCCTAGTGTTGTTGCCTTGTTTCACTTGTGATGATTTGTGTAATTATTTCCTAAGTCATGAACAAATTACACGAACCCGCCGTCTACTTAGCATTTTGTTAGAGAAACGCACAAGCAAGGTAGTATGAAGACTATTACAAGGCCCTTAAGGGTACACTAAGTGCATGTGAAATATATTAAGAGTGGATCAACCATATTAGGGGCAAGGTAGTATGAAGACTGTTACCCGATGGTATCCTTTCTACACAATCATGTTTTCCTAGACATATCAACAGTGATACAGACAAAAGCTGGTTTTCTAAGACCTAACATGCACATCCATCACAAGAAGCAACACCACTAAGATCTACATTCTAGGTTTCATACAATTATAAATAAACACAATAGAAGGTTTAGCCAAGCATGTTAAAGATAAAGCAAGAACAATAAATAATCACACAACAAGACATATTGAATGATTATAAGTAAAACCTTAACTTGAGTAAAACATGAGTTTGAGGAAGTACAATAGTTTTAGCGCCCTAAAAGCATCCCTAAACAGCTCTAAACGAAATAGTGTTTCGTGACCCACTTTTTTATTCTAAAGTTACACACTCAAACCCCTAAATTCGGGTTTGTATATATAGGAAAATCATTGTGACGGCGTCGCGTTTTAGTCATGACGCCGTCATGATAGAGAATATTCTAGATAATGGGTTGGGTCATGTACTGTGACGTCATCGTGAGATCCAGTGACGCCGTCTTGGTCTTCGTTGTGACGGCGTCATGTTGTATTGGTGACGCCGTCTCCAGCTGCTGAGAACATTATCTTGAGTGATGTTGGTGTAGGTCCGTAGTCTTGTCTGTTTCTTCTCCAAATGAGCCCAAGTCACATGTAATTCTTCCAAATGTCTTCCAAATGTGAAATACCTGAAAAGGAATGATTAAGTACCTATTTTGGGCATAAATGCACGATTTAGGGGGTTAAACGACCCTGAAAAAGTGTATAAAATAACACCTCATCAAATACCCCTACACTTGGGATTTGCTTGTCCTTAAGCAAATGGGCTTTTCTACCTAAACAATAACAATATGAGGGTCATTTTACCTACTCTTTAAAAGTATTCTACAACACAACCTTCTAGACCTCATAATTAAAAGCACGAAAAATATATACCAGCACCTCACATAAGTGTTTGGGGATTCTCTCTTTCAATAGGTTGTATAATAATTTATCACATATAAGAGAAATGGAAAATCAATACTCATTACTTGTCATAGCATATAAATTACCATAGGCTTGGTAAAGGATCAAACCTCCACCGCTAGGTGCAAGTATTATTCATTACCATCTAAGAGGTCTTTTAAAAGGGTTGTGGGGTGTAGGTGTAAGATAACATCTAATGGAAACAGAAATGGATAGGATACATTTGGGTGGATTTGGGTGAAATGTTAGGAGAGAGAAGGGTTAGCTAATTATTTATACGAATACACTTTGGTTTGGTTGCTAAGCCAAAGACTCGGACTAATTATAATAACAAACTCTACACAACTCTACATCAATATTTTTCTTTTTCTTTTCTCTTTTTTTTGAATAACATAATACATCACATGGGGTTTATAATACGTACCCCTACACTTGAGCTTTTACATGCTCGATATTTACAATCTATCTAATGACCCGATTTGAGGTGGATCAAAATAACATGGAGATCATTTGACAAACATATAGGGGTATTAACTTAACTTTTCTTCCCTATTATTTTGCAAAATAAATACTACCATGAATCCCAATCGTCCCAAAACAGTATTTACAAGGATAAGGACTTAGCAACCGTGTACTCAATAATTAACTTGGGTTAAAACAATAATGTACTAAAAGCGAGTACATACAAGGTAGGCTAAGGCGATTTGGGTGTAACGATTGGTTTAAGGGTGACAATGCTCTTCATTAATAATCTGGAATCCACCAGAAAATTACGAGAACCATGAAAAAGGATAGGCTCAGAGGGTTGTACTAGGGGTATCCTGCACTAAAGATGAGTGCATGGCAAGGGTGTGGGATAGTTATATGATCGGTGTGACCATCATAACAATTATAGGTTTAAAACATGGGTTAATCCTAATGCCTCTTATCAAGCAAATCCTAATACTTACTATGCGGTCTTAGGATGCATCACAAAAACAAGTTCTAGAATTTAATATGCTACTGGTACACTCTCATAATCCTAAAGTAACCGATACCAATGTTCTAGAAAAGGTGACAAAAACACGCATACACATCCGTAACAATAGAATAGACACACATGATTGCTCACTCTTTAACTCAAACAAGCTAAAGGTATAGTATCTAAGGGCGAACCTCACATTGTGGGGGTGAAATTTGAGGGTTTTTGTGCTAGTAATATAAATTCCTATCCATGAGACGCTATTAATACTTGGTTTTCGTCGGTATGTGTCATAAAAAAAATTGGGTAAAAATCACCTCTTATGCTATGTTTCGATATATTACCCATCATTTTAAGGACAAAGCAAATGACAAATGGAAAAATAGTTTCTAAGGCTTATTTTCCCCCTACACTTAAGTTGAACATTGTCCTCAATGTTCTCTAGAAGTACCGAAAAACAAATAAAGAGAAAAGAAAACAAGGAAAAAACCTATACTCCCTGTTATGTCTCAATAATAGAAGCAGAAACATGCGATAACTGGTTAGATCGTCCTCCAAGAATCATCCAATGAAACTTCCTAAGAACTTCCAAGATTCTTCTCATCATATATAACTTGTAATCAAAGACAAAGACAACTACACCAAGCATAAAATGTGTGATAAACAACTATACAATGTGAATTTAGGGTTTGACTCTATAGATAGGATGAGAGAATTGTTAAACTCATTAGGTTTTTATAGGTTTATAACAGAAGAATACATATTTAAATGTTGTGCAAGTTTTATTTTCAAAAATAATTAAAAACTTTGAGTTTTTTGGACTTGGGCGTATGACGTCGTCAGGGTTGTTGTGACCCCGTCACAAGTGTCGTGGTAATGGCGTCGCGTGTAAATCGTTACGCCGTCTCCATGTTCTATGAAAACAAAAATTTTATTTTTGATGAAAAATTTCCTGCACTTGATTCCATAAGTTAATTCATGTACAAATGGCTGCATAAAACCTGAGATTTAACAATTCAATCATATGACTCGAAACTGACGTGAATTAATCTAAATAATTCATTCAACATGCTTGAACTTGGCTCAAAAGCCGGATAAATTCCTCTACACTTATTATTTGCAAAATACCTTTGATTAAGATTTAAAGGAAAAACGAGGTTAAAGACAAACAAAGCATGATTACAAGATGATTCAAACATAATAAAACAAACTATAAAGAATTAAAACACACATGACACTCCTAATTTATGGGAAAAGTAAATTTGGCTGCCTCCCAAGAAGCGTTTTTCTTTATTAACGAGTCTTGTAGCTAGACTCGAAGTCACACGTCCTTATGTGACTTCTCCTTCATCATCAAGAGTTACATCATCGTCTTTGTTGGTGTCTAATAAGTTCTTTTGATATGACTTCTCCCGTTGTTTATTAACGATAAATTCGCTTCCTTATTCATCGTACAGCTCAATTGCTTCGTTTTTCATGTCTTTGCTTACCGTAAATGGACCATACCATCTTGACTTAAGTTTTCTAGGGAATAGTCTCAATCGTGAGTTAAAGAGAAGTACCTTATCTCCTTTTTCATAGTTAATTGGTAATTTTATTCGTTTATCGTGCCACCTTTTCGTTCTTTTCTTTATATGAGATGGATGATTCGTAGGCGTCAAGCCGCATTTTGTCTAACTTGTTAATCTGTAAGAATCGGTTTTCCCCAGCTTTCTTGAGGCCCATGTTGCAGTTTTTTATGGCCCAATATGCTTTGTGTTCCAATTCAACATGAAGGTGGCATGCCTTGCCATATATTATCCTAAACGGGGTTGTTTCTACAACAAGTTATTTTGGATTTATCCAAGGTAATTTAACCTTAGACAACCTAAGGAATCGATCTAGGTTTGGGATCAACGCTTCTCCATTTGGTGGTTACAGAAATAGGTACCCCTATCGCTAATAAGGGCCTTTGGTATTCCAAATTGTGTGAATAGTCTCTTGAGGAAGTTTATTACGTTTCGAACATCATTGGTAGGAAAGACCTGAGCCTCTACCCACTTTGATACATAGTAAATAGGTCCCATGAAGTCAATCCCACACACATCAAATATTTCGCAGACTTATATGTATTTCTGAGGTGTTTTGTCCCTTGATGAAATGTTTCCTGCTCGCTGACATGCATCGCAGACCTGGACCAACTTGCGTGCATCGCGAAAGATATGTGGCCAGTAAAATCCGGCCTTGAAGACTTTTCTTGTGGTGGTGGCGATGCTATGATGTCCTTCGGATGGTTTGCTTTGACACTGTCAAAGAATTTGTGCTGCCTCTTCTTCGGCCACACATATTCAAATGATTCGGTCAGCATACTTTTTGAATAGAATGGGCTCATCCCAAAAGTAATGCCTCAAATCGCTGAAGAATTTTTATTTCTCTTGACGGGTGGATCAAAAGGGTAGTACTTGGCTAGCTAAATAGTTAGCAAAGTCAGCATACCACGATTCATCATTCTTGTCGGATATTTCCATCAATCGCTCTTCAGGAAATAAGTGCCTTATCTCAGCCCTGGTTAGTTTCCCAAGGATGAGGTTTTCGAGTCAGGAGAGATGATCAGCTGCTAGATTTTTAGCACCTTTCTTATCGCGGGTCTCAATATCGAATTCCTGAAGCAGCAAGATCCATTAAATTAGGCATGGTTTTGCATCTTGTTTTATGAATAGATATCGCAGGGCAGAATGATCGGTGAAAATGATGGTCTTGGATAAGACTAGGTATTGACAGAATTTGTCGAATGCAAAGACAATAGCCAGAAGCTCCTTTTCAGTAGTTGTGTAGTTTTCTTGTGCTTCGTTCATTGTTTTGTTGTCGTAGTGTATGGGCTTGAAATATTTTTTGATCCTTTGTCCTAGTACTGCCCCGACAACATAATCACTTGCATCGCACATGATTTTGAGTGGTAATGACCAATCTGGCTTGATCATGATTGGTGCATGCGTTAATTCATGTTTTAATGTGTCGAATGCTTAGATGCATTCTTCGGAGAAGTTGAATGGTGCATCATTAATCAGGAGTTGGGTCATTGGGCGTATGATTTATGAGAAGTCTTTTATGAATCTTCTATAGAAACCAGCGCGTCTTAGAAAGCTTTGAATGGCTTTCACATTCGTTGGATATGGTAGTTTGGAAATTGCCTTGATTTTTGCTTTATCGACCTCAATCCCAGAACCTGAGACCTTATGGCCTAGGACGATTCCTTCCTTTACCATGAAGTGGCATTTTTCCCAATTCAATACAAGGTTGGTTTACTCGCACCTTTTTAGCATTTTCTCTAGGTTTTTGAGGCAGTGGTCGAAAGAATTACCAAAACGGAGAAATCATCCATGAATACTTCCATGCTATCTTCAATTAGCTCATGGAATATTGCTGTCACGCAACATTGAAAAGTGGCTGTGGCATTGCATAATCCAAAGGACATTTGTTTGTATGCAAAGGTCCCGTAAGGTCAGGTGAACGTGGTTTTATCTTGATCTTCAGGGGCGATAGGGATTTGAAAGTATCCAGAAAACCCATCCAGGAAGCAATAGTATTCATGCCCAGCCAATCGTTCGAGCATCTGATCGATAAACAGAAGTGGAAAGTGATCTTTCCGGGTTGCGTTGTTCAATTTATGATAGTCTATACATACGCGCCATCCGGTGACTATCCGTTGCGGGATGAGCTCATCCTTCTCATTATTTACTACGGTTATTCCTCCCTTCTTTGGGATGACTTTGACAGGGCTTACCCAAGGATTATCGGGGATGGGATAGATTAATCCTGCGTCAAGAAGTTTTATGACTTCCTTTTTTACTACCTCCTTGATGTTAGGGTTAACTCATCTTTGAGGTTAGACACTTGGTTTGAACTCGTCATCCATGAGGATTTTGTCAGTACAGAAGGATGAGTCGATCCCTTTAATGTCCGCGATACTCCAAGTGATTGCCCCTTTATGATTCCGAAGAACCTCGAGGATTCTAGTTTTTTCGTCGGTGGACTATGCGGATGAGATGACCACTGGGAGTTGGTTGTTTTCTTGTAGGAAAGTGTACTCAAGGTGTTCGGGTAATTCCTTTAATTCGCGTCTGGGTGGTTCTACGCCTGATGGTTTTAGTCGATTCTCTAGGGCCTTCCATTCGAGTGGTTCTACCGGCTCTGTCCTAGGGTAGAAAGAAACAGCAAGTGCTTTGTTAGAATCTTCCTCTTCTTCTTCTTCAGTCCATTTTCCATCATGATTTACTATGTTGACCCATTGTTCCTGGACCAGCTTAGATGTGTGATCGGCGCAGTATAGGTAATCGTCACGAGAGTGTTTGGATTTCATAGATTTTCCAATGTTAAAGGTGATGGTTTCACTTCCAACCCTTAAACTTAATTTTCCCTCATGTACATCGATCACAGCTCTTATCGTGGCGAGGAAGGGCCATCCCAAAATGATTGGGACTAGCTCGTCTTTGTCCATCTCTAAAACTACAATATCGATCGGGAAAATGAATTTGCTTACTTTTACCAATAGATTCTCGCAAACCCTAATGGAGTATTTGATAGACCGATCGGCCAGCTGAATACTCATTTTGGTTGGTTTGAGTTTAGAAATCCCTAATCGTCAGAAGAGAGAATGTGGCATGAGATTTATACTTGCTCCTAAATCGGCCAGGGCGTTATTCACTGCCAAGGGTCCGAGGAGACATGGCAGTGTGAAGCTTCTTGGGTCTCCTTCCTTTTGGGGTAGACTCCTTTAAATAATAACGGAATACTTCTCACTAAGTTTGACTGAGGAGGCCACTTTCTTAAGTTTCTCCTTATGCGAAAGTATATCTTTCAAAACTTTGGCTCCCTTTGGCATGTGAATCATAGCTTCAAGGAATGGCAGATTGATATGAATTTGCTTAAAGATTGAGAGAAGCCACTCATCCTCGTCATCTTTTTTTTGCTTCTTTAATCTAGAAGGAAAAGGTAGACTAGACGTTTGGAAAGGTTGGTAAAGGATAGATGGCCGAGGGGTGGGTTCTTGCATAATGCTTGGTTATGTGCCCTCAGGCTCTTCTTTTTCGGGTTCCCCATGGGTGAAGTTGTCAGTCGATGGTTGTAGCGGGCTTGGAAAAGGTGGGTCTTGTGTGCTAATTCCTGATCTCGTTGTTATGGCGAAAGTTGGTGCTTTAGGTTCAAGAGTTTCGCTTTTATTAATTACTGAGAGAATTTAGGAGTATTGTTCACCCAGTTCCTTATGGTGTTGGACAAGCATGTCTCCTATCCCTTGTGCTTGAGACTTCTTTTCGAGCATGAAGTTGGTGAGCTAGTCTTCAAACTTACTTCTAACAATCCATTCGGGGCCATCTTCTCCTTTTTCCTTATGTTTGTTGTTCCCTTATGGTAAGGTATCATTGTTCTGATAGAACCTTAGAAGGGAAGGATCATTGTAGATGTCTCCTCCAGACAAGCATACCTAATCAGACGGGTTGTTCTGCTCACACTCATCAGCCTCATGGGTTCCTCCGCAGTAATCGCAAATTAGGTAGGCGTTTTTAAGCCCAACCTCTCGATAGGTGTTTCGAGGAAAGATATTTGATTACAGATCCTTTTTCAACATCCCCTGAGTGTAGGTTGCATTACTTCTAAGATGGAAGAGACGTTTATGGATGGTGATGGTTTGTCCCACTGATCGTCTTGGTGCTGGACGTATTCTTCTATTCTATTCCATCCTTCTTCTTCAGTAAGAGAGCTGAAGCAGAACTGGGTGAATTGATCATGCTTCCTGTGGTCAATTCGAGATATGTTGTCATCAAAGATTTGAACCAGAAGCTATTTTTGTATCCCATGATGAGGAACTTGTTTGATTAAGTCCTAGAAATAGATCCAGGCACTTTTGATGGGTTTGTCGTCCCCTTGTTTGAATCAGAGGATTAAATCTCTAAGGGCCGAGGTACGTCCTACCAAGAAGAAATGGTCAAGGAATTGTGACACGAGCTGATCCCACGTGGTGATTTGAGTGGGGGTTATTCTGTCAAGCCATTCTACTGCTTTTCCTTTGAGGGAGAAGTGCAAGAATCTTAACCTCGATGTATCCCTTGTTGCTCTCTTAGCTTGTATGTTGTCGACGATACTTAGGTAGTGCTTAACATGACAGAGAGGGTCCTCGATTCTCATTCCTTGGAATGTGCATGTGCTTTGAATCAACCAGATGTCGCATGAGTCGATGACTCTTCCCATTTGTTCGATTGGAAAGATGATTGGATTTTGGAAACAAGAGGAATTAGGAGGAGAATGTTTGTGTAAGGTTTTAGGAGGCATTGGCAGTTTGGAAGAGGATGCTTCATCATCAAAGAGGTTTCTTCCAGCTATAACAAGAGATTCATTTTGATGTGAATGCATAGAGGCTTTCCTAAGCCTTCGGATTCTCTTTCGGGTTCGTCGAGAGGTTTTGTTAACCTCTTAACGGTATTACGTGTCATGATGACAAATTTACGAGACAGATAACACAAAGAAAAGATAGACTACGAGAAAGCTAATATGCAAAAATTAAATTCTTACTTGAAAGAATTCAAGCAAGTAGAACTAAGCTAAACTATAATCAAAACCTAACTATTCCCCATGCAGCGATGCCAAAAACTTGTTGCGGTTGTTGTAAGGGACTTCTACAAGAAGTTTTACAACTCCCTGGGCAGTGTACCTAACCATTGTAGTGTAGTATAAGCAAGACTCGGGTGTTGTTATCGTTCTCTAGGGGAATAGGTTGGGAAGGCTTGATCACGGTCTAACAAAATTCTAAGGGTTGAGAGAATATTTTTTGTGTTTTTATATTTATAAGAAAGCAGGTAAATCATATATTTAAGAGGTTTGGTTGGTTTTAGCTATTAAACTAAATAATAAACTACGCTACTCATGATAATAATAATATAATAAAAGATTGTGTTTATTTAATCATGTATTACTCTCTACATTGCTTCTCCTAGTGTTACTGCTTTATCACACTTGTAATGATCTATGTAATTATTTCTTAAGTCATGAAAGAAATACACGAACTCGCCATCTATTTAATATTCTGTTAAGGCAACGCACAAGTAAGGTAGTATGAAGACTATTACAAGTCCCCTTAGAGTATATTAAATGCATTTGAAATATATTAAGAGTGGATCACCCATATAAGGGGCAGGGTAGTATAAAGACTGTTACCTGATGGTATCCTTTCTACACAATTAAGTTTTCCTAGACATATCAATAGCGATACAGACAAAAGCTGGTTTTCTAAGATCTAACATGCATATTCATCACAAGAAGCAACACCACTAAGATCTACATCTTAGGTTTCATACAATCATAAATAAACAAAACAGAAGGTTTAGCCAAGCATGTTATAGATAAAGCAAGAACAATGATAAATCAAACAACACATAGACATATTGAATGATTAAGATAATCTTACTTGATTAAAACATTAATTAAAGGAAGTACAATAGGGTTTTGAGGCCTTAAAATCATCCCTAACAGCTGCTAAATGAACTAGGGTTCGTCCCTTTCTTTTACTCTAAAGTTACACAATTAAAACCCTAAAACGGATTTGTATATATAGGAAAATCAGTAAGATGGCGTCATGCGTGTTAATCGTGACGCCGTCATGAATAGAATATTCTAGATAATGGGCTGGGTCGTACAATCTGACGTCGTCTGGAGATATTGTGACGACGTTTCAAGGAAAAATCACGTTCTACAAGTTTTCTCTTATAAGTTTCACTCGACTCGGACTCGAAATGGG
>BQNB010097197.1:0-18180 GCA_026074375.1 Tanacetum coccineum | reverse complement strand
CCAGCGTGAATCAGTTAGCCGGTAGCCAGTTACCATGTTGGTTAAGTCACAACATAATTTGAAAGTAGATTGGTGTAGTAAGATAATAAAAAAGTAAGTGTATCAAGTCGGGTCATATTTAAAAGTACGTGACTATTCTATAACTTTTACCATTTATTTTAGGGTTATTATACAAAGATGTTACTAAAGTTTACGTGAAAGTTCGCCTAAGTTACTATAGTTTCATTTTGTTCACTTAGGTTACTAAACTTATAAGAAACATACCACACTATAATTTCAGTGTTAATTCTTGTAACCTGAGCGCATATATTTTGATAAGTTAAGTAATGTGGAAACCTAAAGATCGTTGTAAGCTCAGGTTGTTTAGACCTTTAATCTAGGATATAATAACATTGATAACATATTTTGCACAGCAGAATAAACACATAAAGAACAATGTTATGAACAAGGTTTTACCAAACATTCCAAGCCCCAATATTATTTGATCAAAACAATACGGTTACATCAATGAACTGTAACAGGGATCAAGGAAAACCTTGATTACCTTGAGGCTAAACTACATACGGCGTCTACATCTCTACGCCTGGACACACACTTTTCTTAGTGTTTTACATCTTGACACACCTAAAACAATATCTAGGGATCTCTTTATATAGTAGAGTTCATCTAGATTTACAAGAGAAAACATAATTGCATAAGGAAACTAAATCTTTTAATTCTTTAATAAGCTTCATCTTTATCTTCAAGATTCATATCTTTTGGAATCTTTTATCTTTTGTAGAATATCCTCCACCAGCTTTGTTAGAATTCATAATGCTTAGAATTTTGTCCTTATGTTTCATTCTTGTTTTGTCTTATCAACTCAAAATATAATTCCCAACAATCTTCTCCTAGTTGATAATGACAAAACCAAATAAGCACAAACTTCCCCTAAAGTTAATATACGAATGAAAACTTCCCCTTAAGCTACAAGGATCTAAAGTTGCAAAATCATCAAGAATTTCTTCCCCTTTGTGTCCTAATATCAAATTGGAGACTTAAGTATGCCACTTTGAATCTTCACAAATTGATCAATATTACACTTCTAATCTAAGTTTCAATTACAGAATTGCACCTCCATTACGCACCTTAAGAAAAATGAACTTGAGCAGTAGAAACTTACACTAGCATTAGTAACAAAGGCTAGTAGTAGTAAAAACCTTCACCTCATGTAGCACATGTAATTGGTTAAACATTTTAACATTAAGCTTCCCCTGAAACCCATATGTTAACCATTTATTGAATCTTCAATTCTGTAGGCTCTATGTAATGATTACTGATGAAGAAAATTAAGTATAACGAACTTGATGCTGAAGTAGAACAACCCAAACTTGTGTCTTATATCATGTACTATCCACGTGAATTCGAACGTATACCCAAAACCGATGTATAAGGAGACCGCAATCTCTTGACAATTATCCTCATCTTCTATGAGACACCAGACCAAAGTGATAGCAAATGTGAGCATTGAGCACCATAAGTTAGATCACACACCTTTGCTAGATTTTTCAAGTCTTCGTCACATCGTTTATAAGCACGAACAAGTTATCTTCAAAGTGTAACACCCACTTTAAGATATGATAAGAACACGCATCCGAAAAATTCCACTTCACCGTCAAATAAGTCATAAACAACCTTCTTCGTAACCAATTAATCCAATAAAATATGAGCCTTTGTAATCTGTTAAGAACATGTAAATCAAAAATCAAACTCTTCTGTGTGTGTCACCCATCTGTTCGAGATCACCTGATAACCGAGAACCAAAAACATGCCTTGTTCGATATCGAATATAACCAGCAGTATTAAGTGCTTATCAGATAACACTAGCAGTACAAACTTCTTTTCTCGGATGTAACTAAAACAGTACAAACTTTACTTCAAACAGTACAAACTTTTTCTTGTCTTTCAATCTACTTCGTTAATAATCATCAAAACCCAATTGTATCAATAAAGGCTAAATATTGCTTTTAACCTTGTACACGTGAACAAGCAGCACAACATCATCACGTTTATAACCACTTCTTTGCTTCTTCACTCTGTTGCCAATTGCTTTATTCCACTCGACGTCAATTGGCCCAATCTTTATTTCTTCATTCTTTATCTTTGTATACCAATTTTTTGCTCGACAAATATTAATCACAAAGAGCAGTTACAATCATGAACTCAAGCAGCTTTAAAATCAAGCACCATTAATAACATATAAGCCCAAGTTTCTTTTCGAGTTCAAATAGCAGTTGGGTGGGCAGCGAGTAATAACAGCAACATATACTTATGTATAGCATTAACAATCCTTGTCAACAAGCAGCACTAAGCATATTCGAGCAGTACTAAAAACGTCTAACTTCATTACTCGAGCAGTATTATCAATCAAAGGGCAGCAGTACTAACATTCATGGGAGCAGTACTAACCAAAATACCATGGCAGTATTAACTTAGTAACACTTTATTAGTCATAAAACTGTCACTAATCTGTCACAAATTGGATTTCAACTTCCTCCCATAGCCTTTAGTGACGCTTTATCTGTTGCTGAACTGTTACTAAACTGTCACTACTCAATATGCTCCTTCCTTCGTTATGTGTCACAAATGTGTCACTAATTTCTTATCACCACCACGTTTGATAGTAGCATTAACAAGTTGTATAAGCTTTGAAGCCCAACGTCCACGTAAAGCTTTTGTACCCTTATTCCACTCATACAACTTAATAATCACGACCATATCATCTTTCATAGAATCAAAAACAGTAATTGTTTACACGAAAAATCTTGACAACCATGATAATGAAACGAATTACCTAAATATTCTCTGTCGTTTAACAAGTGGATCTCATGAACATAATAAAAAAAATCGAATCCACGCCCATATGATTAAGACGAACAATTAACAGCAGCAAAAGAAACCCATTGAAAATAGTAACAATGCTTACCAATCGTGTTGCATACCTAAGCAGGTAGAGAGGACAATCATAAGCGTCATCACAGCAATTAATCTTCAAATCCCCATAAAACTTTAACCACAAAACAATTTCTTAAAAAATAGGGTTTTTAAGGTTTCTTCAAAAACCTTGTAGATCCTAGATCACGAGCCACGAGGCTCTGATACCAATTGTGAAAACCTAAAGATCGTTGTAAGCTCAGGTTGTTTAGACCTTTAATCTAGGATATAATAACATTGATAACATATTTTGCACATCGGAATAAACACATAAAGAACAATGTTATGAACAAGGTTTTACCAAACATTCCAAGCCCCAATATTATTTAATATTCAAACATAGAATCAATATTATCATAACAAGGTTTTACCAAACATTCACCAAGCCCTAATATTATTTTATCAAGATAATATGGTTACATCAATGAACTGTAACAGGGATAAGAAAAAACCTTGAGTACCTTGCTGGCTAAAACTACATATAGGCTCTATCATCTTTTACGCCGGGACACCACACATACTTTTCCTGGGTTTTTACATCTTGACACACCTAAAACAATATCTAGGGATCTCTTTATATAGTAGAGTTCATCTAGATTTACAAGAGAAAACATAATTGTATAAGGAAAATAAATCTTTTAATTCTTTAATAAACTTCATCTTTATCTTCAAGAATTATATCTTTTGGAATCTTTTATCTTTTGTAGAATATCCTCCACCAGCTTGTAGAATTCCATAATGCTAGATTTAGTCCTTATGTTTCATTCTTGTTTTGTCTTATTAACTCAAATATAATTCTCAACAAGTAACATAAATGTCGCGTTTTTACAAGTTAAGTGTTGTTTACGTATATTTTTATAGGTTCAATAACCTCAAAAGTCATGTTTTATAACTTGGGTTAATTGCCTAAAAATATATTATACTTGCCACTTTTTGTCATTGTATGTAGACAATTATTTTTTGCCACTGTGTCGCTCAACTTTTGAATTCGTGCTATTGTGTGTATTCTGCGACTATTTTTGCATGTAAAATGACCATTTTACCCTTCAAAAATTAGAAAAAGTGGGGGTAAAATGGTCACAAAATACACACAATAGCACGAATTTAAAAATTCAATGACCCAATGGCAAAAAAAATAGTTGTCTATATACAATGACAAAAGATGGCAAGTATAGTACATTTTTAAGCAATTAACCATTATAACTTTAGTAACCTAAGTGAACAAAATGAAATTATAATAACTTAGGCCAATTTTCGTGTAAACTTTAATAATTTCTTTGTATAATAATTAATAACCCTTTATTTTAGTGAAAACTAGACTTCAAAAGTTTAAGATTAAGGGAAGAGAAAATTCCGGTTTTACCCGTCCGTACCACCTAGTTGGCGCATTTTGGTCAACTTTGATTTCAATTCCCATTTTGGTCAAGCTCTACCACTCGACTGCTCTACTATGGTAGATGATTGACAAGATAATTGAGACGTGGCACCAAAAAGGTACGATCTTTGGTACCTATTAAATAATTACGTGGCCACTTCCTTTATATTAAGTTAATATATACCCCCCACCCCTATTTTGTCTTTTTGTAACGCCAGCTGCTACTACCGCTCTACCGACGGCGCGCTCTACCTGCTCGACGACGCTCTACTTGCCTTTGGCAGTGTGTCAAATCTAAACCTTTAGATTAAAAAATTGCTCGAAAATCATGTCAAAACTTTTCAAACTTCTCATAGTTACAATTTTTTCTCTCTCTTCAAACTTTTGAAAGATCTCCGTTCACTATTCTGATCAAAATTCAGTAGGTCACCTCGTCGATCTGACTAAGTTTTTAGTTTAATCGTTTGAATGGCCGAGAGGGTATATGTAAGTTTTCTAATTATTCCCTCATCCATATGAATTCTTTGGTCGGATTTGTACAATTGTACCTCTTTTACGTTAGTGATTACTTAGTCGGATTTGTACAATTCTTTAGTCGGATTTGTACAATTCTTTAGTCGGATTTGTACAATTGTACCTCTTTTACGTTAGTGATTACTTAGTGTGTTTTACTGCTAATGACAGAGGCAAGCTAAAACTGTTAATAAATTACGCTAGTAGCGTTTAATTTGGTGAAAGTTAATACCAAGGTTAATACCAAGGTCCCACATAGGAGATAGTCAAATGGTGTATGGGTGGGATTCGTAGCAGGTCTATGGGTAGCGGGTCAAAAGGGCTGGGGTTTAGATTGGTGTTTCCTAATGAGCATGTGTTTCCTCAACGGTAGCAAAATGCTAACCGTTGAGGAAACACACGTCTTCGTTTAGTTTTATTATATTTTATGAATTTATATTTACAATTTTTCTTTTGTAATTTTAGGTTTATGATGCAAAGGTTAGTATTAGATGTAAGTTGCACATTCTACAAACCATAAGATCTAAGTTGAGTTGGAAGGGGGATCGACTTGGTATCTTTAACCGTACTGTGTTTGGGCCATGGTTAAACATTCAGACTATGTTGCATGATAATCATTTGTTGAATTTCTTACTTCAACACCAAAGGTATATGGAAGACCTAAGTATCGCCATTCCCTTTATCTTTGATATTGATAGGCATACTTTAGAACTTAGCAGGCATGATTTTTGTTTAATTATTAGATTTAGGTTTGGCAAATTTTCTTTAGACCCTAAAGAGAAAGATCGTTCTAAATTCCGTGCGCGTGTTTTCCCAAAGACTCCTAATTTAAACGGTGATCATCTCTTAGACCTCGTTAAGAATGATGTTGCGTTTAATAATTTGGATGATGATGATGTTGTGCGTGTTTGTTTGCTCCTAGCCTTAGATTATGTTTTTATAGGTCAAGAAACTAAACATGTACTCTTAAAGCCAATTGTAAATTTAGTAGATGATCTTAGTGAATGGGATAAATTTCCATGGGGAGAATATATGTGGAGAGAATTCCACAAAAGGGTTTATAACGTTGTGGCAAAGCATAGGAAATATCATTTGAAGATGTTAGGAAATAATCCAAGATATGTGGCCAATTATGCTTTGTACGGGTTTGTTTTTCCGCTGAAGGTTAGTTTTCTTTATATTCATCTTCTGTCAAGCCAATTTTTCCATTCAATGTTTGAAAATGTATGTTGACTAAGCTATACATATAAGATAAGTTTTTGTTACTTATTATTATTAATTCATAACAAATATGGGGTTTGGAGACATTCTCTAATTCCATCCATTGGTGGCGTAAAGACGAGAATGCTATCCATCGTGAGGTTGCATGGAGTAATAGATTAAAGTTTGAAAAATCAAATTATGAGATGTTGTTTTATTCCTCCAATGCAAGTTTTCAGAAACTTACTCCTACATCTATCGAGATGAATGAACTGTGGTTGAAATCTAGTTTAGAATATTTTACAAAGGTCACCAAGCCTAATCTAGTTCTTAGATCAGCTACAAGGGGTAGTAGTAGTTCTTGTAGTTTTCATACTTGTGTTCGGACAGAGGTTCGTCGTGAGGTACATGTTCGTACCGAGGTTCATAGCTTTGTTGAGGAAGAAGTTTGTACTCAATCTGTTGATAAAGGATATGTGCCAGAGATAGTTGTACTTGAGAAAAATGTCAAAGAACAACAAATGCAGATTGTTGATATGCAAAGACGTTTACTTTCACTTGAGGATATTACAAAATGACTAAACAACGGGCCATCTCAAGTTGATCATAATGTTGATAATAATTTTGATCATATTGTTGGAGATAAAGTTGTACTTGATAAAATTTTCAAAGAACAACAACTGCAGATTTTAGATATGCAACAGCGATTACTTTCACTTGAGCACATTACAAAAACACAAAACAATGGGCTATCTGAACCTGATCATAATGTTGATCATCTTCATAAGGTGTTGTCCTCTACATATAATCTTACCTTGTTATAATTGTTCAACAAATATCCTTATATTATTTTTTTGTAGAACGAGAATGGAAGCGTTATTGTTCAAGTTGGTGGTCTTGACCACCAGTGAACGGAAGGGGCCAGCCATTGTATGTATTCTGAACATCTTGATAAGGTTTGTGGGTTTTCATTAACTTTCTTAAATTTTTATTGTTTATTTTGGCCATCTCAGATTTAATTCTTATTGTAGAACTGGAATGATGTTTCTGAGAATCATCCGGTTGATGGTCTTGACCACCAGTCAGTGGAGGGGGTCAGCCAGGTTACCAGTGTTAATAAGGTTTGTTCTTTCCATTATACCCCATATTTTCTATTAATTATTCTCAAAAATCTCATTATGACTTTTTTTTGCAGGATTTGGCTGACGAATCAGAGAGTGTTGCTATAGATGGTCTTATTAGTTTACAGTCCCATGATATTCATTCTCAACCTTTTCTTTCACCTTCAAAGGTTACTGAACTAATTAACGAACTCTTTACCTCGCCTAATGACCTAGGTTTTTCTCAGGTAATATATCAATTTCATTCTGATAGTAAAAGGTTACTGAACTAATTAATGAACAACCTCATTTGCTTATGTCATATTTCGGCCAAATTCTAATGTTAAGCTTGTGTCATATTTAGGCAAATTCTGTTTTTGGCTGTGTTGACGTGGATAATATGGACAAAGATGGTTGCATTACTGATGTTAAAACTGTGGCTAGACCTTTCCTACGACAGAGGAGACTCGGTAAGGCTTGTGTATCCCCTTATGTCCCGCCACCGCCCACCACTGAAGTTAAATGCAAGAAAAGGCGTTTAACTACCAAAAAGCCAACATCAAGAAAAATCATCAAAAGTGTTATTGGAGCTGATGGAAATGAAATTTCTTTGTTGCCCTGGAATGAGTATGGGTTATTCAAGTTAGTTAAACTTCGTTATCATGATACCTAAGTATAGGATAATTATTGTTCCAACTTTCACCATGTCACTAATTTTGAGATATTGCATATCAGTTGTTTTAATGTTGCATATGTTGGAAACACGAAAAGTGTCGGTCACTTCCAAGTTGTAACAAGTCTTAGCTCGTAGTTAGTATCAGGATTAGATTAGTAATCTAGTCCGGCCCAAGGCCCATGGGAGGCCCAACTCATCCCATGGCCGGCCATTGTAGAGTATAAATACACCCTCTCCTAGTCTTGGAGAGGGTTGGTTGTTCCATTTTTCCATTCATACATTTCATTAATACATCATCCATTTCCATCCAATTTCTCTCTAATAAGTATTCTAGTTGAATGATCAATGTATTAACACTATTCAGATTACCTTATATTACCCTATTTCTATGTTTTATTGACAGCACATAGATATTTGGATTGAGTATTTATGGCACTTCAGGCAGCCAAATGATGATTGGGCAATGGCAAGTCCATATCTGAACGATATGCTTTCTCGTTATGAGCTTCCTTTATATTATGCTGATGGTATCAAATATGGTGTCCCATGGTTTGCAAGTGGTGTTGAGAAGGTGTACTTTCCTGTCAACGAAAAGGATTTTCATTGGTGCCTTGCTGAGTTGCACATTCGTTCGGGTGTGATAACGTTTTATGATAGTCTTGGGGGCCCTTCTAATGGAATCGAGGACCGTATTTTTTGGCTTAAACTGAGGCAAATATTTGAGTTTCACATTCCAACTTATTTGGACTATGCTGATGTGTTTGTTAAAACGAACATTGATAAAACAAACTATTTAATCAGTTTTTAGTATGTGCAAGGAGTCCCAATCCAAGGAGGTCTTTATGGTGATTGTGGTTTATGGATCTGTATATTTTTGTACAGGTTGTCACATAATTTGCCTTTGGAGGTGGATGATTCAATCGAAGTTGCTTTGGCTTATCGTGAACGCTTGATTGAATTTTTCTGGAAACACAAGATGTTGGTATAGGTTGTTTTGTACATCAGACAATTGAATTGTGTTTAGACATCTAACTTTTTGGCCTTATTACCATTATGTTCATTTGGTAAACATTTGATTATGTACATTAGTCAATTTGACCAGATATTACTTATTGTGTAGTGGGTTGTTTTGGTGTTTTTTATGTAAATTTTGATGGGTTGGGTCGCTTTGGTGCTTTGGTGATTTGTGTAATGGGTTGTTTTGGTTACAATATCAAACATATGCAAAATAAAAACAAAGAACATAAAAATTTACATAATAAACAAGAGTCGTCTCTTGCTTTTCATTAAACATACTTTATAACAACCACCATTTACATACTAGATCATCACTTGAACACATCACACTTCATCATAACCCTAATCATAACATACTTCATCATAAGTTAAACATAAGGAAGACACCACTTGATCATAATCCTAACCTAACACAAGTTAAACTAAAGCAAAACATCATAAACCATTTGCAAAGATCACCACCGTCTAGACCCAAACCCAAAAGCAAATTAATGCCCATCGTCTAACCCCAACCTCACCCATCACCCGCGGGCAATCTTGACCTTTGCAATAAAGGCACACTTTTCACGAGTGTGCTCTTGGGTTGCCTTGATTAGGTTCATGATGGATCTTGCCTTACCAAGGTCCTCATCACGTAGGATCCTAAGATATGCCAAACTATCCGAACCCTGAGCTGCTACACCAAGTTGTTTAACCTCTTCAATAAGACCCACTTTATCTCTTGTTGCATCAGTGACTTCATGGCAGAGTTCTGTCAAAAGCCTTGTCATTCGCAACTCTCGCTGCATCTCCCTTTCAACAAACAATAGTACTTGTTCGCTCAAAAGGTGTGAGTTCGAATCATTAGCTAGTTGGTTTAGGTTAGCCGTTTTTGGGTGATGTTGGTTTTAGGTATTGCAAAGTTATGGTTTAGGAGTTTAGCCTTGTGATTTATATAGTGATATTAGTAATGATGAAGAAATCTCTAGTATATTTGGTCAATGTGCAACTCCAAATAGTGTATATCATTTAAACGTAACTAGACATGAAAAGGGTAATATCACTAATATTTAAAGCATAAAACATAAGAAAGTTAATTTATTCATTTCATAACAAACTCTAAGTCATCATAACATACATAACGAAAAATAACCAGCTACAACATAAAACAAACTTAAGTCTTCGGGCTTGAATAGCTTGAACATTAATTGTTTCTTGATTATTGTTGAGTCTTCTCAAAAGTCCAGGAATGATAGTGACTGCTCTTGCACACATTGGTGGATCCCTCCAGTGACTAAACACACAATACGGACATAAGTAGAATCGACGTCCGGGGTTCGTATCAGTCCATGAAGTGGTTAGAGTAGTTTGTGAGCCGCAATTAACACATGAGGTTTGGTTAGCCATTTACCTAGTTTTACTTGAAAGAATTTGATAGTATGTTAAAATTTAGACATAGTTGAGCTATATATAAGCACTCAAGATTTGAAATAAATGTTAGTTGATTTAGTTGGGTATTGAATACGTGTAATAAATGAGTCCTCCTGCTCTACCGACGGCTGCTCTACCGGTTACTGCTCTACCGGTTACTGCTCTACCCAGTAAATGTGTGTTAGTTGGGTATTGCATATGTGTAATAAATGAGTCCTCCTCCTCTACCGACAGTTGCTCTACCGACGGCTGCTCTACTCAGTAATAAGTGTGTGTTACTTGCTCTACCGACTAAATATTTAATGTGTGTGTTTGTTAGTTGTAATTATAATATATGTAATAAATATTCCAAAACAATAATTTAATTAATGAGAAGCCATTACAATTATAACCACATAATAACATAAGCCAAAATCTCAAGTAAACCTCTAAACTACAAAAATTTTGATTATTATTCTTGGAATGAAATGTTACTACTGCTTGCACCATTAGCATCTTCCATAACTGTGACGTTTTGAAATATCTGAACTAAATTTCTAATTGTAATGTTAAGATAAAATTCTCCTGATTTGGGACAACACAGAGACATTTTGAAGTATTATAGCAGATCCAACTTTAATAGCCTTTGCAACATCATTATTTAACAACACTTTGTGATGAATTATACCAGATATTGTGCCTGAAGGATCTTTGAGTGTTACATTCATATCGCCAAGCATATTTGGTTTACAAGAAGTTATTATTGCAACAACTTTCTCAAGTTTTCCTTTCTTGAGGTAGCTCTTGATATCGCCAAAACAACCACCCCCGATCTCCCTATTATCATTGATATATTCAAGCGCCTTAACCCACGACAACATTTTAAAATCCTCTCCCCCACTCACATCGTCATATAATTTCCTAATATACTCTTGTGTGGGAGCATCGTTAAAATTATTTAGTTGATGGATCCTATCGGTTTGAAAAAAACAGCAGGACCTGGAATTATCCTGCTTGACTTTTCATCAACATGATCCATTTCTTGAGTGGGAGCATCGTTAAAATTACTATTGTTGGTAAGATGTAGAGGGGCTGAAAGATTGAGTTCAGAGTCGTCTATATCGAGAAAATATTCCCATTCATGGTTTTCTGGTGAATTCATTTGTTGGTAAAGAGTAAAACTTTATTAATACAATAAACAAGTTTGTTATTTTGTTTATAAAAAATTGTATGGTTGATCATAATTTATAAATGAAATTTCATTAAAGTAAATTAGGTGGTTGGAAGATGCCATTAATTAGTGTGCTCTACCCATAGATGCTCTACCGAATGTTGGGCCTTATTATGTTTTTGACCTAGTTAAGCTTTGGGCCTTATTAGGCAAATTATCAAATATCAAAGTTTACCTAATAAACAATAGTCATCACTTGTTTTTCATTAAACATAATTCAAATATAAGTCAAACATAACAAACACATAGCTAAACTTAATACATAATTCAAACATAATACATAAAACAAGTCGTAAGTTAATGAACGCTTGACGAGTCTCCTACATTCGGGTAACCATCACCCTTACCTTTGTCCTTACCTACAGCCTCAAAGTCATCCAAGGGCACCTTACCTTTGCCATTACCCACATCCTTTAAGTTCTTCCAAACGTGAGGTGATCTTAGGACAGATGGAGATTCACCTTCTTCTTTCTCCCATGCAACAAGTTCTTTAAATGACATAGTGTCAACATTCTTCTTTGCATTCTCATGACTTCTATATATCGAAGTAACCTCTTCATCAGAATCATCAACAGTCACGTTTTTTAAATAGTAATCAACTAGGTAAACTTGAGGAGTATGACAAATATACAAATCAATAGTGCCATGATAGCTAGCCACCTCAAACATTTTCTCAATGTCCTTATAATTTTCAACAAGAGTCAAACCTTCTTCAAGACTACGTTTGTGTTTACAATAAAACCACTTACAAATATCTTCTTCGATTTTTTCCAACAAAAGGTCACTCATTTCTTTATACAACAACCTTGTTGACCTTGGCAACCTCAAGTCTAGTATTTTTCCACCTACATAAGATAAAAGATATAAGAAGAAACAACTCTTACAGAAAACTTCAAACCTTATCTCATCACTTTTATGTGAATTCCTGCGTATTAAACAAAAAAATTTAAAACGAGAAAAGTTAAATTACATTAAACGAGAAAAGTTAAATTACACTAATTTCAAAACTAATTATTAAACTAATTAAAAAGATTCAAATCTAAAAGACAACAAAGTAAAGAAACATACACCCATTCATCAAAAACTAGATCACTTGTTGTTGAATATGTGTCTAGAGACATTCTTTGTTATACAAATAACTTTAGGTGTTTAAGGTTGATTTTCAAGTTATACTTCTTTCATTTTATTAAATACACATAAAGATGGTATGAGGTGGAGAAAATATTAAATGCTGGTAGAGCACATGTTTAATAATAGTAAGTGTGCTCTACCGACGACTGCTCTACCAGTATTTAATGTGATACTTTTTTTCATCTTATTAAATACACATAAAGATGGTACGAGGTAGAGCAAATATTAAATGCTGGTAGAGCACATATTTAATATTAGTAAGTGTGCTCTACCAACGGCTGCTCTACCGACGTCTGCTCTACTAGTATTTAATTTTTGTTTCTTTTAAGGTTTCATGAATTTTGGTAGTTAAACAACTTTCTGCTTCATTTAAGGTGACATTATATACAAAGTTATAGCTATATATATTTATGCTCTTCCAGGACTTCTGCTTATAGTATTAATTTGTGATTTTTTAAGGTTTATAAATTTTTGTTGGTAGTTAAACAACATTCTGCTTCATTTAAAGTAACATTATATACAAAGTTTTAGCTATATATATTTACAAGATGTTAAATACTATTTTTTAAAAACAAATATTTAATATAAGACATATTTTAGTCAAAATGAGTGGCTAGATATAAATTAAGTGTATATTTGGTTGTTTGAGAGTTGTTTTGATGGAGTTTACTAAAAAAATACAACATAAATGAGCTAGTTGGATCGTTAGGAGGAAGTTTAGTATACACCAAACGTTCTGAAATTGTTTTTTTACAAAATTGGTTCCAATGTTATCGCAGAGATGATGTACACGATTGTCAATTATTTTGTCATGAAGTTTTAATTCAAAATCTGCTACCAAAGGTAAACTTTTTTTTAAATATTTAAATTTCGATCTTAACGAATGCATATCCTATTGATTTAAAAAACACATAAACTATGCTTGATGTTTTAACTACCAAAAAAAAATAAAAAAGGACATATTAGTGTTATAGATCAATGATGAAACTGCTTTTAGTTGGCAAAAAAATCATTTAGTGTATGCATGCAACGATATGACCAAATACTCTATGAAAATCTTTAGGAAAGAAAACTTCAATGGGAAACGCTATGGTATCATGAAAGAGGGGGATGATTTCGATAACAAAGCTCATTGCATGTATGAGATTGGCAAGAAAGCTCTCGATGAAGGTTTTGAATTATACAGAAAATCAGGACACATAAAGGTCGGGGTATTAGTTGGATGGATGATTGCAAATGGTAAATAGTTTCCGAAAGGTAATTTTAATAATGGTTCTCATTGGGTATTAGGAAAAGTTAACGGCATTCACACATGTTCAAGAACTCAACTAAATCATAATCACCGAAATGCTACAAAAAAGTTGTTAGGATTTTTAATCTCACCCAAGTTAAAAGATTATAGTCGGATATATAAGCCAAAGGATATTATAAACGATATTAACCCCGAGTACAATATTGACATTACCTAAAAAAAAGTATGGGGTGGCAGAAACAAAGCGTTGCAAATTAATTCGGGTTGCCCCATCGAATCGTTTTCCGAATTACCATTATACTTTCATAATTTGAAAATGGCAAATGAAGGAACGGTAACGCATATTGAGACAGATGATGAAGGGCGATTTAAAATGTGTTTTGTTGCCTTCGGTTTTGCGGTACACATTTACATGTTTTTTTAGTATTATCAATTTAATTTAATTATATCCATTATTTTATATATTAATCATTTGTTTAACAATAGATTCATAGTTTCTTAACACATATGCGGCCACTTTTAATAACCGATAGAACACATTTGAAAGGCATTTACAAAGGAACAAATTTGGTTTTGGTGGGAATGGATGAAAACAATCAAATTATACCTATTGTCATAGGTGTAACTCAAGGTAAGACTGGGGAGTCTTGGACATGGTTTTTCTCAAAGTTGAGAGAATGTATAGGTGAAGTTCCAAATTTGGAAATCATAACGGATAGACATTCGGCAATCATCTAATCATGCAATACGGTTTTCCCGAATGCATTTCATGGATATTGTTGTAGGCATTTGATGATGAATTGCAAAATGAAAAGTGAAAAGCTGCAGGGTATATACTAGAAGACATGCAAATCATACATACCTGAAGAATTTCAAAGAAGAATTACTTACCTTCGCAGCTTTAGACCCGAAGCTTACAAAAAACTTGAAGATGCTGGATTTGAAACATGGTCTAGAGCAATGTGCCCAGTTAATCGCTACAATTACATGACGTCAAACAGTGATGAGTCGATAAATAATTTAACAGGGCATGTAAGAAAAGCGCCAGTAATGAAGTTGATGGAGTGGTACAGAGCGCTTCTACAAAAGTGGTATTGTGACCGCCGCGAGAAATATAAAGGTATGATAGTGTTAGATTTCTTTAATATTTACATTTAAAAAAAACTTTTAATATTTTTTCTTAACGAATAATTATTTCAGATTCAAACGTTCATACTCTTAGTGACTGGGCTACTCATAAAGTGATTGATGCACGGAATTCTACATTCTAAAATTTACCAGGTGGATGATCGTCGAAGAGTACATCGAGTAGATTTAAATACTCGTTTATGCAGTTGTCGTAAATGGCAACTTTCAGGTATACCCTGTGGTAATGTTATAGCGGTTGCTAGAGTTATGGGATGCACTGATTGTAGTGAATTGGCGTTAGGTTGGTTTAGGAAAACAACGCTTTATTCTACATACCAAGAGTTGGTATATCCGTTGGGGGAATCATCAACCAGGCACTGTCCTGATGGTTTGCAAGTTGTTAAGCCACCAAAAATGGATTTTCCTAAACCAAGTAGACCCAAAAAAGTAGATCGTATCAAATCACAAGGGGAGGAACCGATACAAGTAAGATGTTCAAGGTGCAGTGTGCGTAGATACACAAGAGCGTAATGTCATGAACCAGTCCCAAATTATGGAAGGTCACAAGTAGAAGAGTATGAGGCATCTTACAATAACAACAATGGGAGGTCACAAGAGTATGAGTATGAGGCAACTTACAATAACAACAATGGGAGGTCACAAGAGTATGCGGGAGGCAACAATAACAACTATGGGAGGACATAAGAGTATGAGTATGAGGCAGCTTACAATAACAAGAATGGGAGGTCACAAGAGTATGCGGGAGCCAACAATAACAACTATGGGAGGACACAAGAGTATGAGTATAAGGCAGCTTACAATAACAACAATGGGAGGTCACAAGAGTATGCGGGAGCCTACAATAACAACTATGGGAGGTCACAAGAGTATGCGGGAGCCTACTTTAATGGAATGTATGATCAACCTAATAACATGGGGTTTGCATTTAACTTTGGTCAAAGCTCACAACAAACAAATTCTACATGGGATCATGTTAATTTGGATGACCCCTAATTGAATCTATTTAGATTATTATGTTAATGTAATGATGAATATTAAGAAAAAGGTTTTATAATGGAGCATCAAATTATTGTGCATAGAATCCATAGTAAACAATGTTCTACACAACAACTTGAAGGAAATGTTATACTTTGCAGGATTAATATTTATCTTCTCAAACACACCAGTCTCCCTTAGAATTACAGGAATCTTAGCTGCCAAACACTCCCTCATATTCAAATACCATGTACGGAATTCCTCATCATGAGTTATTTTACTGTCATAGAATGTAGCAACGCCCGAACAGATATGAAACATTGCAAGAGACCAATGACGTTGTGGTTCATTTATTGGAATGAATACCTAAACAAAAATTTATTAAGAGTGAAACTATAACATAACTTGTATTCAGGGGTAATATTTTATTTTGATTGGATTGAAAAATGTACCCGCTTAACATCACTCCATGCTACTGGGTATAGATCATTGATAGCATAAAACTTTGGCAAAGACCCCTGAAGTAGAAGTGCAAGGAAGTAACAGCTAATGACAGCCCAATCCATATCGAATTCTCGGGTGTGCCACATGTACATGACCCAAAGATCAATGTGCTAAATGCAATGGAAAACACAAAAAAGGATTCTTTAAAATGATAAATTATTGTTAAATATATATAATCACTATATGAGGAATTGCTTACCTCGTCAACTAGCCATCCTTTGCGATGATCATCAAGACCACACAAACCATGCCAGAAACTACGATCAACAGAAATATCATTGCACCAAGGGAATTTACAACGACCCACAACAGACCGACTCAACCACTCCTCCAAATCATGACTCAAGAAAATTATGTCAATTCTTTTGAACAGGCGTGAAAGATCCTATAAAAATATAATACATGAGTAACAATTAATAGATCAAAGATAAGTTTTTCACAAACACTAAATACCTCAATCCAAGGTTTGACAAACTTGCACTTTTCAATCATAAATGGATTCAATACATTCTTTTGATTTGCCAATTGTTCAATGCTAAGAACATTCAAAGTTGTAGACAATCTACTGTACGGACACCTCATTACATCAACATACTTCCTCTTTTTCGGCATACACATCTCGATAGCTAACTTCATGTGAGCATATAAGTTCATATGCCCTATGCATTTTCTTTGTTTATCCTTTTCAGCTATCTTATTCAACCTAGTCTCCCTTGCACTGTATAACCTTTGGATCTCAGACTGTATTTTATGTTCAGCCACCTCTGCCATATTTGAAATATCATCCTGTTGTCTTTGATCTGCTAATTGTATAATCTGATTCTCTTGCTTAGAACTGTATGTGTATTTGTAATGCTGTGAAAGGTATAACCAAACATTACTACGTATTTGATAAGTTGTTGTGACAAGAGATAAATAACAATAGTAAGTTTATTACCTCATAATCACCTTTCTCCTCTCCAGTTTGTGATAAGTTGCATAATCCATTTAACACAGATAAATCAGATGAAAAATCTTGGTTGGTTGTTTGACTAACGTGTTTGGTAGGCATGAAACAAAGCGGAGCATCTCCATTATCATCACTGCAATAAACAACCTGACAAAAATACAAAATTATAAACAAATTCTAAACATAAATAGAAGATTAACAAATGTAAAACATATGGTTACCTCTTTGGGAGATGTGACATCTTTTATGTCTGGCTCATCCTCTGATGTGGTCTGTAAAAAATCTTAAATTTGTGGGCCAACTTTCTTCAATGTTTCTTCCTTTCCAAAGCCACGTGTTGGGTGAAGACTAGCTTGTAAGATACTCTCCAATTTGAAGATACGTCCTCTCAAACTCTTAACCTCAATCAGTAGTGTCAACAAAGTTTCACATATGCCTTCCAAATCACGAACATGATCAATTAGAGCAGCCTCTCAACCTTTCTCTCTACCACATATACGAGTATGAAATTCTTCACTAGATTTCTTCTTTCCCACACGTGCTGCTGATCTTTTATTCAGATATTGACCATACACACCGTCTATGGAAACAGGTGGGCTCCTCGGTGCATACCAAATGAAATAATCATTGCTAGGTGTGTACTAGTTAGACTGAATCTCAGCTTTTGTTGGGGCTAGCTCTATTGGGGCCTAGTTCAAAAAATAAATAATAATTTATAAAATGATACTGTATCGCTAACTGGATTG
>BQNB010097196.1:0-17219 GCA_026074375.1 Tanacetum coccineum | reverse complement strand
TGAGTAGTGTTAGTGTCATAACTTGTAATTAACAATGATCTTGTTTTTAAACTTAGCATGGGAAAAGTGAAAAATCGGGGATGATGGAGTTATCTTTTAGACACTTAATTGTGCTTTTTATTCGATGATCCTAAAAAGTTACCAATGGGGTAATGAAAACAATACATTATGTCAACACAAATAAATTGTAGTTAGGTAGTTAATTATCAAGAAAAATCATAAAAGAGGAAAATCTTAGAAAATGGGAAATTGGGTGTTTTATAACTTGTGATCTCTTAACTCTCTCAACAAAAATCTTTGCTACTTTTCAAAGGTTTAGTTTGGGGAAGTTTCAAGGTATTTGGTTATAAGGCATGTGATATTGCGTGAGGACACGCAATCGTTTAGTTTGGGGAATTTTGATAAGTGTAAAATACACATATCCATTAATACCTAAAATAACCCAATTAAACCCAAAACAAACCAAAAATGGCAAAAATATGCTTCTATTTGTGTTTTGTGTGTGTAGGTACGAATATATTAGAAATCATAAGAAAACAGTAAAAAACGGGCAAGCATGGACACGAGAATCAGAAGAGTACAAAAAGAAGCTAAAGAATCAAAGCCGAAGCCAGAAAAGTCAAACCCACAGTCAAATCCAGTCAACATGGTCAACAAAAAGTCAACCAATAAAAGAGAAAACCCAAAAACTTTCCATTTTCACCCTCCAAGTTTCACAAAAGTCCAAAAATAACCCCTCACCCCTTATTGGGCCTAAGAAACCTTAATGGGCCTTCAACTACCCTAAAATACCCTACCCGGATCCAAGCCCATAGCCATAAGCCCAAAACCTAGTCCACTTCCCTTTTATATAAACCACAAGGGCCGTTCCTGCCAATTTCAAAAGACCTTTTACACTACACTTAGTATTAACAAAGACAAGGGCTAGTTTTGCAATATTGCCAAAGTTCAAACGATTTTTTTACCTCGTTCAGTTATAAACTTGGCGCCAAGACCCAAACACTATTCATCATCGTCTCCATCTTTACCCATGGGTAAAACAAGGGGCAAATCCAAATTAAGGGGTGAATAAGTCAATTCAAGAGCTCGTCTACAAGATGGCAGGGAGAGTTTAGTCTAATCAAGTGATCTCATTAGCTCACTCTCATGAGGAGGCCACGTCAGAGCAAGAAAAGCACAAGGTTAAGTGGGATTTACTCTTGGATCACTCACACAACTAACACAATGTCACATCAATGGAATGACACGCTGGCGATCCTCAGTTACATACAAAATGATCAAACGGCTCAAAATCACTTGGCAATGATTAGAAGAATCAAGGGTGCGGATTGTAGGCTAGGAGATGGATTCTGGGGTCCTAAAAGCTTCTTTGGCAGCCTATAAAAAGGCCTCAGCTCACACACACACGATACCTTCTTTTTACCTTATTTTTCCTTTTTCTAGTTTTTAATAATTTAGGTTAGCTTAAATATTGCTTATTGTAATTTGAATTATGTAATCTTCTTTTATGTAATGAAATGAATGTCTTTGGTTAAATAAATCCTGTGTTTACCTTTCAAATTCTCTCAAAGCCCTTTTACTCAAAAGCTAAATCTGTCTTAATAAGCTTTAATAAGCTCTTCTCAACTCTCAAGAGTCTCTAAGCTCTTGATGGAACTTAACTGAACCTAATTTTACTATTAAGAATAAATCAGCTTTGCATTTTGGGATTATTAGCTCATGGAAGGGGGATCTATAAAGGAAGGATCCCCATGGACTTATACCCTAGCTTATTACTAAGCTAGGGAACTTGTAGCTGCCTTAATTGGCTCCTCTTGTTTAGCTAGAGGCCAAAGTAAGTTTTTCTTTAATTTCTTGCTTTAAATATCAGTTTTATTGCTTTCTAAACTTAGATATGCTTATTTGCTTATTTAATTTGATTATTAGTGCTTATTTGAATTTCATTTAGCTTATTAGACTAATTAGTTAATCTGTTTTTAGCTTTAAAGAATATAGATCATTATTTAATTCTTTCGATATGTCATAAAACCATAAAATCACCAAAAATTTAGTATAATCTTAGATCTTAAGTTTTAGCTAAATCCAGTTGTTAGTTTATGCTTAATAAGTTAGTTATAAGCTAGTTTTTATCTGGTAGTTAGTACTTATTAATTAGAATTGCAATTTAAGCTTTAAATCATTTCTGTCAAAATGGTAAAGGGGTGTTTGGCATAAGCCACTTTGACTAACAAAAGTCAAAAGTTTTTGTGCAAACCTTTTAAGACAGCTTTGATATCTTCATAATAGGTTAGGATTTAAGAAAGTTTTGAAGGTTAGTTTGAAATTTTGAAGTTTTTAAGGCTTATTATGACTAAACCTGCACCAGGGCATATTGTTTCTTAAAGTTTGATTGCTAAAATTTGATCTAAGCCTCCAAGGCTTAGATTGTGCTTGCTTTGTGTTTATAAACACTCAAGAAGAGTGTCCAAGTGCAGGTTTACCCTTAAGGTAACCTGCACTATTGGATTTGTGCTAAGTGTCAAGTGCATCAGCAGGAACTAGGTTGTTCCTGCTGTCACTTTTGAATTTAATTTTAGTTAAGTAAAAGTAGGTCTTAGGTTCTTAAATTCAAGTAGGATAAAGTCTAGGTATAGCTTATTATAGATTAAGTCTTAATTTGCATTTTCTAGCTTATTTACCTAGCTTAATTCAGCTGTCAAAGTCACTAAATAACTAAAAAAGGGCCAAAAACAGTAGGTAGATAGTTTAGCTCCTTAAATTTTAAATTCTAGCTTGTAGTACTAGATTTTATTATTGAAATAAGTAGCTTATAGGTGGTTGGTCAATTCTCTAGGAGCTTATTCTCTGATATTGCTTATTGAGCTTTTAAGCTTAATTTGATTCTAAGGATTTCAGCTTGTTTTCTGACTTTGCATCTTTGTCACTTAAATTCAGATAAGCTCTAGTATCATTAAACTATTTCTCTTTTCAATTATAGTTAATACATATCATAAGCATTTAAACCTCTTTTTACTTTTTTATTTGAGCTTAAAATGAGCTTCTTATAAGATGTTAAGTAAAAACTTAGGCAAAAGTCTAGTTTCTGTAAACAGCTTATAAATAAGCTCTTTTTGAGCTTATTATTGGTTTTCAGCCCAAAGTTCTTTTGTTAATTTTGTTCACACCATCCTCTTCTACAACTTTGCTTTTGAAAGTTTTTGATAATAAGCACTTTTTAATTACTTAACTTAATTTGGGCCTTAATGAACTTATTTTAAAATCGGGCTAGACTTTCAGGGTAGGTTTTGTAACTTTTCAATTTCAGTTGTTTTTCTGTTAGTCCTTACGTTAGTTAGTTAGTTTCCCCATTAGTCCTTTAGGTCTTTGCACCATTAGTCCTTAGTTAAGTATTTAATTAAGTTTGTTAGTTTTAATTAGTAATTAGGTTTAGATTTTAATTAGTTTAATTAAAGTTTATTAAAAAGATAAAAATTAGGGCTTTTATTTTTGAAAAAATTAGGCTTTATTTTATTAATTTCTGCATATTCTCTTTGATTTGTTGAATTTTTATAAATTATTTAGGATTAAAATTTTAATTATTTTTATTACTTTTAAAAGTTTTTAATTAGTTTTAAAATTTAGAAAAATCATATCTTTATCTAAAAACCCAAAAATAGTGATTTTCTTTCTTAAATTTCTTTTCTTGTTTATCTAGGAAAAATAATAATTTCAATTACTTGCAAATTTTAAATTAATAGTTTTTTAAATTAATAAAAAAAATTCAAAAATAAAAGAAAAAAAATAATTTTCTTTTTCTTAAAATTTTCTTTTATCCTAATTTAGGTTTAGAAACTTAGTTTGCAATTTTAGGGTTTAATTTTAGTCTATTTGCTTAATTGTCGCGTTTTATTTGTTTTCCGTATTTGTTTAATTGTTTAATTTGCCTTTAATTTTCAATTTTAATTGTTGCTTTTTATTTAGTAGTCATAGATCATCAAATCATCTATTTTCTTATTCAAATCATAATCCAAGCTTAAACGATGTTTCAATTTCACTAGTCGTTGGGGAAACGACCCGGGTGATCAAATTTATCCGGTTAAATATACTAATATATATTATATTATATATATTTTTGAGAGTGAATTTTCCTTAGGGAATTTTCTTAATTGCTCTTTGAAGTATTATATTTTATATATATTTTTGGTATATAAAACTGCTACCTAGTTTTTGGCGCCGTTGGCCCGGGACTCGAGTTTAAAGATTCTTGTTTTTAGTTTATTTGGTTGAAGGATCCTTTCGCCCTCGAACGTTTTTTATTCTTGTTTTATAATTCAAAAATCCAAAAAAAAAGATCAATAAAATATAAAAAATAAAAACATATTCGATACAATATTTCCATAATTTAATAAATCAAAGATATACGTTAAACTTTATGAAGTTTTGAAACATAAACTATCACACTAAGACTTGACATATCACCCCAGGTTGCGTGACGAAGCCGTTACTTTCACTTGATATACTTTTGCCATCAATCAGATTTCCCTATACTGTTAAGGTGAGTTCATAGCCTCACTTTTAAATCTTCTATTTCATAAACCCGTGAGGGGGATACATGCTATAAACCATGAATACAAGTGTTTTCTAAATGTATGCTATCCTGATATATTATTGCATCTGTTGTCTAAGTCCCTTTATGCCAAAAGACCCCCACCATCATGGACCATTAATCACTTGCGAGTGAACGTGAATATTGTGAATAGGCCTATTGGGATTGACGAATCCCGTTTGTGTTAGCCGGATAGGTAACCAAACGCACTATATTTGAAACTCATAGGTATATGGCAATTACCTACACGGGGGCCATTATCTTTATATATATCATTATTGATATATACACTAGTCAGTTTGAGTGCCATGAGCTTAGACGCAATAATACTGTTTTCCATAATAATTGTACTCATTGCAATTATTACACTTATGGGTGTATAACAACGTAACCCACTCTTATGATGACTTGTATTCACACTATTTATTATAAACCTATGAATTTCACTCAACCATTGTGTTGACCTTTTTAGCATGTTTATCTCAGGTAACTGAACATCTTATGGCACGGAGTGGCACGGACTTGAAGATGGCTAAACTGTTATCATTCAAACTTTATGTTTTCATGTAGATTTTGGGACCTCTGTTTGTAAAAACTCTGATGAAATAATGAATGATAACTTATCTTTTAAAAACGTCTCTTTCGAGTCGTTTTCTATGATTATGACTGTTGTACTATGAAATAATACCCCAGATTAGCTTCCGCTGCTATATGTCAAAAATGGGGGTGTTATAGATTGGTATCAAGAGCCACGGTTATAGAGAACAAGGTTAAAACCTTAACTATAACTACTTTTCTTTTTCCATCCAAGAAAGTCCTCCGTGCCACTACATCTCCTGAATAGTATGTAAAGATACATAACTATTATACTATTATATAAATAACTTATGTTATTTACTACTGGGTTGTTAACAGAGTGATGTCTTCTCCCAACCATCCTACTTCCGATATTGAGGATGCTTTTTCCTCCAACTTTCCGGACTATATCCCGGCTTCCCCGGACTATGTCCCAGCTTCACCAGGAAAAACTTATTCTAGCTCTTCAAATAACTCATTTGGTGTAGTTCCAATAGTTTCACCAACTCTTTCACTTTTTCATGATGACCCCTATATGAAGGTCATGCATGCATACTATGCTAAAGAATCACCTATTCCACCACCAACTATTGTGCCTCCATCTACAATGCTATCTCCAATGTTTAATCCTCAAGAATTCTTTCTTCCGGAGGAATTATTGTCACCTAAGAAACAAGGCCATAACCAATCATTCTCCTCTACTTCTGCCCTACCTAAAGAATTTGAGATGGGAGAAAGCTCCCGTAAGACAAGTCTGGAACATCACAAGGAGCAAATTGAGGAAATCCTGAATCACCTGGATGAACTCTCTCTCGACCGCATTGAGCACATAAAAGACAAAATAAAAGGTCTCAGAAAAGGTCGGGTGATTATACAACAAGATTTCGACAATCTAGAAGCTAAACTCCAAAAGGCTCATGCTCGAATTGCTAGAATTCAAAGAAAGCAAATGGGAAATAACAACAAGATTGCTTTGGCTCGCTTTAGGATTGCTAATCTAGAACAAATCATTGAAGAAATCCAAGTCCGTCACCAAGCAGACAAGGAAAGTCTTCTATCACACCAACCAAGCTTCAAGTTCAAGTTCGTTACCAAGCAATACCATTCCAAACCCTAGGAACGAAGCCAAGGCAATTACCACACGAAGTGGTGTCTCATATGACGGACCTCCAATTCCACCGCCGGTGGTGGAAAAGGAACCCGAGGTGACAAAGGATACGGAGCTACCTAGCACCGAAGACATCCAACCTCAAGTTGTCCAAGACTTAGGAAAAGACAAAGAACCAATCAAAGAGCCTTCTTTAGCTCAAAAGACCAAGACTAGTTTGCCTTACCCTTCAAGACTTGCAAAAGAGAAAATTCGTGAAAAGGATGATATCCTAGCTTCAAAGTTTATGGAAATTTTCTGTAATCTTCACTTTGAGCTAAGTTTCGCGGATGCTCTCATTCATATGCCAAAGTTTGCTCCAATGTTCAAAAAGATGCTTAATAACAAAGACAAGTTAATCGAGTTAACCAAGACACCTTTGAATGAGAATTGTAGTGCGGTTGTCCTTAAAAAGCTTCCGGAAAAGCTAGGTGACCCCGGTCGATTTCTTATTCCATGTGATTTTTCGGAGTTTGATAATTGCTTAGCCCTAGCCGATTTAGGTGCTAGCATAAATCTCATGCCTCTTTCCATTTGGAAAAAGCTTGGACTCCCGGGCCTAAATGATACTAAAATGGTGTTAGAATTAGCCGACCGAACGATTTCCAAACCAACCGGTGTAGCCGAAAATGTTTTTGTCAAAGTAGGGAAGTTTTACTTTCCCGCCGACTTTGTTGTTCTTGATTTCATAGCCGATCCTCGAGTACCGTTGATACTCGGGAGACCTTTTCTTAGGACAGCTCATGCTTTAATCGATGTATATGAAGGAGAGATAATTCTTAGGAATGATGATCAGACTTTAACCCTTAAATGTGGTGATACACCTTCTATTTCGTACAACAATTTCGAATCATTGAAGAAAGTCGATCTCATTGATGTCACGTGTGAAGAATACTCACAAGAAGTCTTAGATTTTTCCGACTCAGTTGCATATGGCAATCCTTCTCCCGGATACGATCCGATTGTTTCAAATTCTTCTCCGACACTCACTCCTTTCGAGGAAAGTGATTTTCTACTTTTTGAAGAAGCCGATGCTTTTATAGCAATCGATGACGAGCAAACTTCACCAGAAATTAATGCTATGTACTATGATCCCGAGGGTGACATTCTCATTCTCGAAGCACTTCTCAATAGTGATCCATTACCTCCTCAACCAAACCAAGGAGATTATTTACCAGAAATTCGAAGAGACCTTAAAATAGTTGAACCAAAGAAGTCTTCAATCGAATATGCTGTTTCTTATGAACCAAAGAATGAACCTCCCGAGGTTGAACTTAAGGACTTACCACCTCATCTCGAATACGCATTTTTAGCAGATAACAACAAGTTGCCTGTTATAATTGCCAAAGATTTGAGCAATGATGAAAAGACCGCTCTCATAAAGGTTCTTAAATCCCGAAAGCAAGCAATTGCTTGGAAGCTCTCTGACATTAAGGGTATAAACCCAGAATTTTGTTCTCATAAAATTCTAATGGAAGATGACTATGAACCAGCGGTCCAACATCAGAGAAGGGTTAATCCAAAAATTCATGATGTCATTAAAAAAGAGGTTGAAAACTTCTTGATGCTGGATTGATCTACCTAATCTCGGATAGTCCTTGGGTGAGCCCAGTACTTTGTGTACCAAAGAAAGGAGGAATGAACGTAGTAACCAATGATGATAATGAATTAGTACCGACAAGACTTGTAAATTAGTCACGGGATGGGAGTTTTGCATTCGGCTATCGAAAGTTTGACGAAAGCAACTTGTTAAGACCATTTTCCGTTACCATTCATGGACCAGATGTTAGAGCGATTAGCCCGGTTTTCTGGCGGCAACGAGTTTTATTGTTTCTTAGATTGGTTTTTTTTTTGGGTATTTTTCAATTCCCAGTGAACCTAAAGATCAAGAGGAAAACTTACTTTTACGTTTGTCGAGGCCCAATACGGAACTTTAGCATTCCGTCGCGTTATGCCATTCGGTTTGTGCAATGCTCCCGGAACTTTCCAACGTTGTATGATGGCCATTTTTCACGATATGATAGAGAAAACAATGGAAGTTTTTATGGACGATTTTTCAGTTTTTGGAGATTCTTTTTCCTCGTGTCTTGCCAATTTAGATAAAAATGCTTATAAGATGTGAGAAAGACAACCAAATTAGCACTAAAATGGGAAAAGAGCCTTTCATGGTTAAAGAAGGAGGTATTGGTTTAGGACATAAGATAATCTCTTAAAAGGGAATTGAAGTCGATAAGGCTAAAGTTGATGGTAATTTTCTAAAACTTCTCTCCATCCACACCGTTTTAAAGGGAATTAAAGTTTTCTTCGAGCAGCTGGCTTTCTATCGAAGAATTTATCAAGGTCTTTTCCAAAGTCACGCTCTCGAACCTATGACCATTTTTAGAGAAGAACACACCTTTCATTTTTTCGGAAGATTGGCAATTCTAGCATTCAAACATTGAAATAGAAGTGACCGATAGCTCCAATTCTCATTGCTCCGATAATTAGGACCAACCTTTTGAAGATCATGTGACGCGATGCAAATGTGGATTTATGCAATCGGTGCGGTTTTAGGGCAAAGATTGAGAAGCATTTCTCTTCCGACCCATATTCATTATGCTTGCAAAACAATGACTGAAGTATAGAACGAATTACACAACAACCGAGAAAGAGATGCTTGCAGTTGTTTATGCTTTCGAGAAGTTTCGATCATATCTAATCATGAACAAGAGTGTTGTTTACACGGACCACTCCGCTTGAAATACCTTTTCAACAAGAAAAGACGCCAAGGCTAGATTGATTCGCTGGGTCTTTCTTATTCACAGATTTGATTTTAAAGTTATCGCTACCAAGGGTGCTGAACTTATTGCAACTGAATCACTCTCTCGTCTCGAAAACCCTTTATGAGACTATTTTCGATTCAAAAGGAATTACCGAGATTTTCTTTAGAGACTTTTGTGTGTTAATTACAATGACCAAAGTACGTGTTTGCCGACTTTGTAAACTATCCACGCGGGGAGGAGGAAATTCATAAAAAACGAACTGTCGACTAATAAGAGAAAAACAAGTTCTTTAAAGATGTAAAACATTATTTTTGGGATGACCCTTTTTCTTTTCACAGGACTTGTGCGGATAAAATAATCCGAAGGTGTGTAGATGGCAAAGAAGCTCTCGAAAGTTCTCGATAAGTCTTGTCATAGTGGGACCCACGGGGGTACACTACGGTCCAAAACTTTACCGCCAAGAAGGTTTTTGATGCGGTTTTTATTTGGATCCTACCATTTATAAGGATGCTTACGAATTAATCAAATCTTGTGATGCTTGTCAAAGCAAGGCAAAATCTCTCAACGTGATGAGATGCCTCAAAATGCAATCCAAGTTTGTGAGATTTTCGATGTATGGGGAATTGATTTTATGGGACCTTTTCCGTAGTATAGGGCTTTTAACAATATATTTAGTAGCCGTCGAATATCTTACCAAATGGGTTGAAGCGAAAGCGTCCCCCACCAACGAATGCCTGTAGGTAGGGTGTTGTTTAAGTTTTTAAAATGCCTTTTCTCCCGATTCGGTGCTCGGAGCAATCATAAGCGATCGGGGGACCCATTTTTGTAACGACCAAATTGATAGAGTTATGTTCTAAATATGGGTCACCTATCGTCTTTCGATCCTTACCACCTTTCAAACGATTGTGGTCAAGTAGAAATCACGAATCGAGGAGGTCTCAAAAGAAATTGTGGAATGAGGATCTGGTAGGGGTAGGAGAAAAAACACGTCTATGCACTCATGGTCTGACAAATTTGATGATGCATTATGGGCTGTCTAGAACAGCTTAAAAGACTTCAATTGGATGTAAACTCCGGTATAAGTTAGTCTATGGAAAGGTGTCTGTCATTTACCAGTTGAACTAGAATACAAAGTGTTTTGGGCTCTAAGCATGTCAACTTCGTTTTAAAGACCGCGGAGCGATCATCGAAACTTCAACTCATTGTTTTTTAACATTAGTGAGCTCGAGATCTAAGCTTACGAGAATTCGTAACTCTTAAGGAGAGACAAAGAAGCTACACGATTCCAAGGTAAAGAACCGAATTTTCAATGTTGTGATCAAGTCTTTTGTTCAATCCAGAAATTAAAGTATTTTCTCTGGAAAGCTCAAGTCCACGATGGTCGGACCTTTCACAATCACGGACGTTTATCCTTATGGCACTGTAAGTTGTCTCATGCGATGGTCTAATTTCAAAGTCAATTGCCACCGGTCTTAGCACTTTTTGGAGGGGATACACCACCATTAGTTATTCCCGGACTCCAGACTTTCCTCTTTACGACAAACTAAATGTCAGGGGATCGAGTCGAGCTGGGACTGGGTGACAAAAACAAGCGCTTCCGTGTGGAGAGTTCACCCATGCTTATCCTTTATATTTTTATCTATGTGTTGTGTTGAGGAGAGGTTGTACTTCTGTCTTGCCCTGATGTTCTCGATGTTTGTTGCTTGTTTGTTGTGATTTTTGCAGGATTCACCCAACAATTTCTTTGAAGCCTCTCGTGTCCGGTTGATTTATCCCGTTCTACTCGAGCTTCTCATCCTTTGTGTGAAATTAGTTTGGGGAGATCCATATCCTTTCATCAATATCGATTAACGTTTATCCTTGATACCTAATAAAGGCTTAGATTTACGTAGAAGAAAACACGTTTTTAAACATTGAGGACAATGTTTCATTTTAGTTTGGGGAAGGGAATCTATCGATTTGATGTTGCTTACTTATTGTTTTGTTCTCACGTACCCGTTTTTCCCACTAAAATAGCAAAAATTTTAAATTTTTAGTGTTTGAAAAAAAAAAAAAATAATAATAATAATAAGTGTTAAGACAAAAATGTAGGTTTTCCGCTGGAAAGAATAAGAAGTAATTTTTGACCCGATCGAACGTGTAGAGTTCTAGCTTTCTTCCTTAACAATTAATGATGATAGTTTGTGCTAGTCTCATGTATTAGACTTTAACATGCTAGACTTGAATCATTAGTAAAAGAAACTTGTGTATCTCAAGTAGGTTTTAAATATGCCGGTTGGATTTTATAAGGCTATAGTATTGCAAATTTCTTTTGTGAAGAACAAGAAATGATAGTGTTATTATAATGCATTGAGACATTAAAACGTAGAATAGTAGGATTTCATTCAAGCTCATCTGTGCTTAATTGTGGCTTTTTTCTCATTAGCTTGTTTCACCTCTATATATAAATTGTTTAAAAATAGAGTTGTATGGTTTTTTGGTTAATAATTAGCTATAGGGCGTTAACTTATATGTACAACAACCGTAAACTTAAACTATTCATCGTACTCAAAGAGTTTTCTTTAGTTCCTTGTGATTAGGATGGAGTATACGAGATCAGGCATACTTAATTTGGCTTAAAAAAAAGTGAATAATAAATAGTATCTCTTTGCCAGAGATTATTTCATCGTGTCGGAGGGCGTGGCCGATGTTGGAGTTTACATATATAGGTAGGGTCGGTGTCATAATATGTACGAATAACTCTTGTCGACTCGTATCGGATGTGGCTTCTGAGATTAAAAGGCACCGGTTATATACTTATATAATCGAGAGTTCGAAATATGTTTGCTATCCATGACGGAGGCGGTGGGATGTTGTAGCTAATAAGGAGGAGGTTTAATAATGTTGCTTTATTTTTGTCTTTACTTTGTACCTTAAAGAGCTCTAAGGGTATATGGTGGCGAAATTGAAGATTGGTTCATTCTTGTCTTTAAAAGATGCTTAGGGTCATATGACTTGAATGGTTGCCTTGCTTGAGTAACTTAAAGATAAAAGCAATTTTGGTCACCTCAATGTGGACTTTAATTCTTGATTGCATTTGATCTTTTGAAAAGGGCTAGGAGCTATATTATTGCGTTCTTTACCGTTAACTTTGATTTTGGAATTAATAAATATCGAAACGCAAAAGTCTTAAAGAGCCTTCAGGTATATAGACTTAAGTAAAAGAATCCTGAGATACATAAGTAGGATTTGCGGGAGGTAAAAGGTAGGAGTACACAATTAGTATTTATGAGTAGTGATAGTGTCATGACTTGTATTTGTTATCAATGTTGAGATCTTGTTTTTAGTCTTAGCATGGGAAAAGTGAGAAAATACAGGGGTCGATGACTGAAGTATGATTAAGTGTGTGTTTTTACAACGTACGTACATTTGTGGAGTTTTTTGTTCTGAATGATATCCTGTAAGTAGTCTTGTACAATGAATAAGGTATTGTGTTATGATTAAAATCAGTATTACATTATGTCATAGAACAGAAGAAGGTGAAGAGTTAGTGTGGTGTCGTTGATTGTAGTATAGTTGTTTAGATAGCTTGATCTAGAATAATCATGTTTAGAAAACTGGAGGAAAGTATGATCTTTTAGAAGAATGGGGAAAGTCGGGTGTTTGTGTATAACTTGTGATCTGTCATTGTTATGATATAGATTTGCTTCTTTATCGCAAAGGTTGGTTTGGGGATAGTCTATAGGAGGTATTTTGGTTGATTATAATATAAGGCATGTGCTATTGTCTAGTTTTGTATTTGGTGTTATGTTAGAGACTAAAAGCAACACATCTGGTTGTTGTATTGGGGATAGAGAGACGCTTAAGTGTCAATACCAATATCCGTTTTTGTAAGGACTATAAAAGACCCAATTAAACCAAAACAGACCAAAAATGGCAAAAATATGCTTGTATTTGTGTTTTGTGTGTGCAGGTATGGATAAGTCAAAAATATCAAGAAAACATTCAAAAACGAGCTAGGCCGGACACGAGAATCAGAAGAGTACAAAGCCAAAGCTCCAAAAGCCCAAAGCCTTTGCCAAGTTTCCTTTTATAACATCTCCAGGGACCAATCTTGCTATTTTTGAAAGTTATTCTGATAACTGAAGAGAGAAAGAAAGACACGTACCAAATGTGTTAATTCTACCAAACTCAACAGTTTTTAAACTGTCAAATAAGGATTGGAACCCTTTTACTTTATCATCGTCTCACGTTTTCACCCCTATGGTAAAAACAAGGGGCAATCAAAAATTAGCGGGTGGATGGTCAATTCAAGGAGATCAAGCCACAAATGCAAGGAAAAATAGTTAATCAAGAGGATCTTTAACCTTTCTCAAGAAGAGCGCACGTCAGTTCAAAAGGTAACGAAAGCAAAGGTTTATGTGTGTTTTTGTGCTAAAAACACTCACAAAACTAGCACAAAACGTCACATCAAAGATAATGCCTCGTGGCAATCCTCAGGTGTGTCATACATCTTGATCTAACGGCTCAAAAATTTAGCCCAATGATTGATTGATTGGGATGGCAGAGATTGATGGAAAGCTTAAGAGGGCCTAGAAGCTCAGCTTGGCACTATATAGGCCTCCCCTCTCACAAAAAATAAAGAGAAGAATCAATCTAGATTTAGTTTTTTACGTTTTTTTATTAGTTTTTAGTAATTTGTCTAGCTTAAATTCGTGCTTTTATTAAATGTAATTTTCCTTTTTCAAAGTTCATGTAATTGTTTGTCATGATAGTATATTATAGAATACTACAAATGCAAATTCTACGAATTGACCTTAAAACAAGGGAAAAAGTCAAAGCTACACAAAGAGATTAAAATATAAGAATCAAATCAATGATAAAAAGTTCGGAAAGAGATTTACCGGGTCGTATGTCCCAAACGAGGCTGGCAAATTTGAAAGTTATCCTGGTTTTTTGATGAGATAATTGCATGATAGAGATAAGAAACTGTATGATTATAACTAAATTAATAAAATAATTTATCTACGGGGATAAAAGCAAAGGAAATGGGGATCTTAAAAATAACGGGACAACAAAAATTAGTATAGGGAAATCTAAAATACTAAAAAATCAAGAAAATAAATGCTAATTAAATTAAAAATCAAAAATTAAATTCTAATTAACTTAATTGAAAAATAAAGAAAACTAGAACTTCAAGGAGGTCGTTAGAATGTAAAACGAAAAGAAACGGTAACCGCACCCGGTATTAACGGGTCGTAAACTGAAATTTAGTAAAATTAAGCTTATACTAAATTTTATATTTTTCCTAGACACTAAATGACAAAATGAAAAATTTTGTAAAAAAGAAAAAATATTTTTTATATTAATTTTGGGATTTTTTATAAATTTTCTTAGATTTATTTAATATCAAATAAACTTTTTCTCAAAAATTAACACTTAAAATTTTACTTTTTATTTTCAAATACTAGATTTAAATGAAAATTATTGCAAAAAAGAATTTTAATTTTCAACTATTTTTCTATTTTTTATGATTTTTATAAGAAAAAGTAAATCACTAAAGTCTATTTTAATTTCTAGGAAAAATGTACAAATTTTAAACTTGGAAAAATATAGAAAAATAGTTTTTTATAAACTAAAAGCGTGCAGAAAAAAGTTATGGAACAAAAATCCCTTAATTTCATAACTCAATTGAACCTAATTTGCTTAATTAAATTAAGAACCCTAATTAATAAAACTAAAAACTCAAAAATATTAAACCTAATTATTATTCTAGAAAAGACAGGGTGCAAACTTGGTAAAGTGAGAAGCATGGTAGCGGGGGTAACTTGTGCAATTTTTGACATTATGAGAAACGGGGGCCGCACCCTGATCTTTAAGAATAATACCAATAGACCGTACGATTTCGCTTATTTTGCTTATTAAAAAAGTGGCTTTCAGCCAAAACTTAAAACTACAAAGTTGCTTACTAGCTTATTCCTAACAACTTTAATAAAGGCACTTTGGACTTTTGACCAAAAAGAATAGCTGAAACAATAAGCTGTAAGTTTCTGTCTAGAAACTAGGCTTTAGAAGAGCTTATTGGATTTTTGAGCTTATTATGAGGCTTATTATTGGATGAAAGAGAAACAAAAGAAGCCTTATTGAATAAAAGGGGCAAGTGCTGAAAGGCTCACAATAAGCCAGAAAAGTAGCTTTTATGTTTGACAGAATGTTAAAAAGCTCAAAGAGCTTATTGGCTTTTTCCTTGAGCTTTAAGTTGCACAATAAGCTAGAAACTAAGGGAAACAGATAATAAGGCTAAGGGAATCCTAATTAAGCTATAGATACCTAAAATAAGCCCTAAAATAAGCCAGAACTAACATAAGCTATATTGACAGTTTCTAAAAAAGGCAGAAAAAGGCCTACTTTAAGCCTAAATTAAGCTACTTAAATAAGGAAACTAAATATTTTAAGCTGCTAAACCTAAGAGGGACACCTATAAGCTACATGAAAAAGGCATAAAATCCTAATGCTTAATTTAAAATAAGCTAGAACAAGGGGGCTGAAATAGGGGGTTATGCACCAGGGGAGGTCAACAGTGGCATAGGGGCATTTTTGGGCTATCATAATAAGCACACAAAGGTTTATTTCCCAAATCCAACCACAAACAGATTGACAAGGGTTGCAAATGAGCTTATTTTCAAAATATAAGCCATTAAAATCAAATATACCCTGCTGATATTTTGGCTTGAAATTGAGGGTTTACAAAGAAATGGCATTTAGGTACACTAACTTTACTTGGTCATTTTGGAAATTGACAGAGCAAAGGGACCTTTTCTTTGGGTTAACTAGAACTAAATTAAGCACAAAAATAATGCTTAAGCTGTTTAAACAGCTTAAGCTTGTTTAACACAAGGTGGCTTTGGTAAATTTTGACAGAAAGGTCAAAGGTCTTAAAAACTAATTTTTTCACTAAAAGTTATGATTATACTGGCTTAATAAAGCCCACACACTCAGCCAAAGATGGCTGAGTGTATATGACCCATTAAAATCCACTTTTGACCCATTTTAAAGACACAACCAAACACCCCCTTAAATATATAAAACTTGGTTTTAACTGATTTTTAGTAAATCAAAGGATGAGAACAGTGATTACTAGTGAGGTTTAACAAGTTTAACCCATTTTTACACAAGATAAACAGAATTAAAAGGTTTATATGAGACTTTTAATGGCGACAGTGGAATATCAAGAAAACTCTTAATCTTTTATTAATAAAAGAGAAGTTACAACATTTAAAACAGAACTGAGTACATTAATTGCTAAAAAGACTTAAATAAAAGACATTTAAACTAAAACAGGTAAAAAAAAGGGTAACATGGTGCTCAAAACTTCGGCTGGTCTTCTTTCTTTTTATAGAGGCTCTCAGCCTTCTCTTTTTGTTGGGATGTGCTAGCTGTGAGTGTAGAAGTAATCCAAAGCAATCCTAGCCCTTCTCTTTGTCTTCTCTTCATCTCACCATTCATGGGGGTGCTCGGGTTGAGTGATTTGCCAGGGTAGAGGGTTATAGGGGCAATAGGTTGTGGGGAAAGGTGAGGGTGAGCTGGGAATGTACTTAGGGAGGTGGTTTGGCAAGAAAAACCGTGGGAAATGGCTGGTATGGTTTTGGCGGGTACGGGGTGGGTACTGTATGTGGTTAGCAGGTTTAAACATAAAGTATGGGGAAGAGGCAATAATGGCCCCTCAATTTTGGCTCTCTTTCCATTTCTTTTAAGCCCAAGTTTAGTTATAAATAGGTTTAGAAAATAACAGCTTTAGTCCTTGTGGTTTATAACTAAAAGAAATAAAGAAGGATTTGGTAAATTGCAAATTTGGTCCCTGCTGTTTATTAACTAAAAGGGATAAAAGAGGTTTTGGTTAATTGCATTTTCAGCCCTTGTGTTTTATTAAACCAATTTTCTTTTTAAAACAACTTTCAAAATTTTGCAATTTAGCCCCTAAAGTTTTGAAAAAGGATTTTGGGCTTTTGTTGGGCTTGGGTTTGTATTGGGCCCACTGGGTTTGGGTTTGGGCCCAATAAGGTGTGTGGGCTTGTATTGGGCCTTCAAAGTCTTCACAGTCTTTGTCAATTGCACACAAATGGGCTGTTGTAAATGATTGAGGGCCCATTTGGTCTTCACAGTCTTCATA
>BQNB010097195.1:0-25444 GCA_026074375.1 Tanacetum coccineum | reverse complement strand
CATTTTCCAAGATTATTTCATAAACCTTAAGGTTGCCAATTAGCTCGTCAAGAGGAAGTGTAGTCAAGTCTTTGGCTTCTTCTATGGTCGTCACCTGGTCTCTCCATTTTAATGGAAGAGCACGAAGAAACTTCCTCACATGATTTTTAATAGAGTACTCTTGATCTAGAGATTTGAGACTAGTCACAATAACATTAAATCTTGTAAAGCCATTATCAATAGTTTCTTCACCTGAGATTGAGAACTTCTCATATTTCTATGTGAGAAGATCAATCTTGCAATCTTTGACTTGTGAATTGCCTTGGTGGGTGATGATGAGTGTATGCCATACTTCCTTGGCGGTTTTGCATATGCAGACTTGTTCATACACTTTACGAGGCAGGGCATTGTAAAGAGTAATCTTGGCTTCATTGTTTTTGCCAAGTTGTATCTTCTTGTCATCTTTAAGAAGTTCATATGGCGTCGCCTTCATCATCTTTGTTTCCACATCTTCTATTTCAAAGACAAAATATCTGTTTTGAATGACTTGACATAAGTCAATATCTTTGGACTTAATGTAAGTCTCGAAGCAAGTTTTCCAAAAGTAAAACCCGTCGGCTTCTAGAAAAGGTGGTCTTTGCATAGAGAACCTCTCAACATAGTTCTCTTCAGCCATGAATCTTTACTCAAATTTTTCAAAAAACCAGAGTTAGGATTTCGAATTTTTTAAATAGAAGTTTTCAACTTAAAACGACTTCCCAGAAAGGCTTTAACGCTTGAAAACTTGAGTAAATTGCTCTGATACCAATTGTAGAACCGTAGAGGGGGGGGGGGTGAATACGGTCTTCTTAACTTCTTCAAAGTTCCTAAACCTTCAAGTCTTAAAGAGCCGAGTGGTGTATTGATCTACTTAGCTATAACAACAATAAGTAGATGGAGATAGAGAGAGAGAGAGAGACCACGATATATACTGGTTCAGGATAGGGGGTTTATACCATCCGTACGTCTAGTTACGAATCCACGACACGATACTATTACTCTAGTATAATCCTTATGGTGGACTATAAACAGTATTACAACTTTGCTCCACCAATATGCACTAAGATCGGCGCTCACTAAGAAGAGCTACTCTCTATGGTATTCTGCCCTCAGAATCCACTCCTAAGAACCTGTGATTTGACTTTTCTTCTAGGATCACTTAGATAAACTAGGACCACTAAGAACTTCCCCTTGGAAGCTTACCAAACCCCAACTAGATCCCCAATGATCTAGGCTTGATCACTAAGATACAAGACTTCCCTTACAACTAAATTGAATGAATGTTAATTGTTCAAATCAGCCTCTAACTTAACCTAGAGACTCGATTCTAAAAGAAATGGTATGAGAAAGAAGACCCTTGACTAATAACACACAAGTGTGGATTAGGTACTTGTGTGTCTCAAAGGCGGAGACGTGTTCTTCAATAGATGATTGAACAGAAGATTAAGAACACAAAAAGTGTTAGACTTAGAGGATATGAGAAGAGAAAAAGAGATCAAGAATGTTTGGCAAGAGGTGAGGAATACAAGAGCTAAGAGGGGATATTTATATGCCAAAAACCCAAAGTGGGAAATTGTATGCCGAGAGTCGCACGCTGGGCATGTGTCAGCGCATGGCTAGCGTGCCCGAAGACCAGATACATTTTTTAGGTTTTGTCGTTTTAAATACCTATTCTTGCTAAACCCCCAATTGTACTTCACGCTTTGACCTTTCCATCATTCTTACACTCAAGGTCAACCAACTCATAAAGCCATTTTATAAAAGCGTTTGTGAAGTAGTTTAGAAGAAGATTTGGGGATGTTTGTCCAATATCAAAGAGATAGAGAAGAACTATTGGACAAATGGTATGTTTGGGTATTCCTCACATGTAAATAGTTTAGTTGGAAACTTACCATGGTTAAGTGGATGAGTTGGCATAGTTAGGATAGAAAGGATTATGCCAAAGGAATATTCTCAACTTGGTGAGCAAGTATGGATGTTATGAGAGAGGGAATTTGAATTTCAAATTCAAACTATTAGACATGTGGGATAAATATAAAAAGAGGCGAGTTGGCATGATGTGATGGTTTGGAGCCTAAAGCTTGTAATTCAAATTTAAATTTAAATTTTAACATTGGGATATATGTGAGGTGTGAGTTGAAAGTGAGTTGGAGTGAGTTGCCATGAGTTGGGTTGGATGGGATGTTTGATGTGATAGAAGGGAGCCTATGGCTTGTGATTTCAAATTTGAATGTTGATAATGGTGAGTTGGCAAAGTGTGTGAGGGAAGTTTGGTGGTGTTGTGAGATTTGAATTCAAGTTGTGAGGATGTGTGTAGGAGAGGTGTGTAGCGGAAGCTTTGATTATGTGTGTGTGTGTAACTTGAATTGAAGATAAAGAGAGAGAGTGTGTATGTGTGCGTTGATATGAATAAAAGAATGAATAGGGAATGTATGTGGTGGAGAATGTTAGGATGTGACATATAGGAGCCTTTATGGGAAATGTAGAGGACAACAAGTACAACAAGGTACAATGGTGTAAGGAATGTGAGTTGTCCCATGTAGGTTTGCTTGGAGAAGGTTTATATGGGAAAGGTTTAAGGTTGTGAAGTTGTGAAGAAGATAATGATAAGAATGTTAATCAAAGGATTGATTGGGTTTAATAATCACATTGCCATTAAAAGAGAAAAGATATGGGCACATGTGATTATGGGATGGTTTAGGAAAGGAATGTTTAGAGTGTGTGGAAGATATAATCATTTTTTGGGTAGAAAGGATTAACAAATGATTAGAGAATGTTTAGTGGAGAATGGATTGTATAGAAGACATGTGAGGAATGTATGTGAGAGTTTGTAAAACATTTATATAGAAAAAGGTAAGGTTCAAAGTAGGATTAACCTTCAATTACCATAAACTCAATTAGTCATTTAGACTTTAATCCATGATTGTCAACAATGGATTTGATCACCAATCATCTTGATGCAAAAAAGCTAAGTGCTTTGCATCTTAAGTAAAAAATATCCCTAACGGGAAAGGATGCATTTACGCAAAGTGACATTTGACTTAGTTTGACTAATAAGGGAGTAAGACCCGTTACGTGATTAGGAACAACATAGATCCGGATTGAGGTCAAATGAATACTTTCGTTTGATGGTATGTTGAAACTATATTCATACTAGGTTTAGAAAGATGTTTCAGCCTTGGCTAGAGGCGTTTGACAAAATAATTGAGTTGGAATTTTGTTTGAAAAACGGGAGGATTAGTTTTTGCTCTTCTCTAAATCTAAACCTCATTTGGAGTGTTCCTAAATGCTCAAATATCGTGTAAATACCTTTATTGAAGAATCCACATGTGTCGGGTAAGAGGAAAGCCGACTTTGCAAAATCTGTAAAAACAGAAGCCGTGAGTGGCGCTGGCGCTAGATTCACTATTCTGGTTTTCCAGATTTTGGCTATCGTTTGTTATTTTAAGTGTTGCGAACGTTTATTTGTCATCATTAAAACATAAAGGAGATCCTAGTCAATGTTTCACCAACATATTTCTTGGACATTGTAGAGCATATCATTGTTTAGATCACCAAAATCATTAATGCTAATGAAATCTTGCCTGCGGGGAGCATTGAAGAGAATCATTCAAGTGATGGTTCATTCAGTATAGTTCTAGTTGGATGATCACTAAACTGAACATATTGCTTGTATTTTTTTGTGGACCTGAAGTAATCTTGTGTTTTATCAAAATTCTTCCTCTTTTTCTTAGCAAACATATTTAGTCTGATAAAAGGATCGTGTTCATCCAGACGAAGAGTGTGGTCCAGTTCAAGGTATTAACCCATATTGTTGAAATCATAATTTTCTTTATCATTTGCTTGAAGATTTCTTTCCATCCAGCTCCAATTCTTTTACCACAAACATCAAGAACTTCCCTCTATTCAGTAAGATGAAGATCACTGACTTTGAAGTTATAGAGAGAAAGGAGAGAAGTTCTATGTGTTTTGGAGTTAACAAAAAAAGGTAAACCACAAATTTTGTTTCCAGAGTTTATTTTTTTGCACGCTGGCCACTCCTAACGAGAAATTTTAAAAAATATCTTTAAAATGAACTTGTTTTTACAAATCAGCCACTTTCACTAACACTCGTTATTTTGTCCATTAATCATGGTTAAAAGCCTGCGAAATAACTAATATACCCTCGTCTTCTTCCCCACTTTGTTTTTTTAATTTCCAATTAATTTTAATCCACAATCAACAAGTCTTAAACCCATATTTTGTAAAGCTAACAATACATGTATTGATTTTCTTCATTACCATTTCCCCTAAATTTCTCAAAATACAAAACCCACATCTCAATTAGGCCAGTCTCATTTCCAAGAACCTTTGCAAATTGCATGCAACTATAGATTATATCAAGGTTGTTAGTCTGCTTATTGGTTGCTTATTTTGAGTTGATTTGCTTATTGTTAAGTGCTTATTTATCATGTTAAATAAAGTAGATAAGCAGTTATTAAGAGAGTGCTTGGGTATTGAGGTTGCCTTTTAGGTATGCAATAAAGAGATAAGAACTTAGATAAGTAATCAAGAACACCCTATATAAGCATTTTCAATCTGGTTATCCAAAACAACTTATTTTGCTCACATATAAGATATGTAATGAGCCAAATAAGCAATCTCGAACATTCTCAAATTAGCTTATTTGTTGTTGCAGATTAGCAGTTTTAATAAGCAATCCTACATAAGCTGTTTTGATAAGCAATCCTATACACCCCCTAAATACACTAATCTTCATGACTTTTGAGACTATGAATGTTGGAATATTATTCACTTTGTCTTTGTTATTGTCACGTCAAGGTCTTGATAATAAAACATTTTCGTTTGGATGTTATTATGTCTGAAAGGCCAAATAGAACTCTTAACAGAAAAAGTTAAGGAATATTTGTTATCATAATAATTTATTATATTTTGCATGTGAATTCCTAATATCTATGGTTCAAGACACACACTATATGCACATCCTGTGGGAATTTTTATGAGGTTGGAAGTTTTAATAAGTTTATAAGTGTTTATACTTAATGCAAACCCAACTCAAGAGTTTGAGAGGTATGGTGGGGATCTAAGTAGGTGCTTTAATTTTGAACAAAGTTGGTTCATAATAGCATGATCATATTATTTGTGTGATAAAAGCCAATGGTTGCCTTGGTAAGTAATACTCTAATGCTTAACCGTCATCTATGTTGCTTACTTTTAGGAATATGATCGTGGTTTAAAATGATCACTTTAACCACGACCTAAACCTACTTGTTCTTAATTGGCTCTTAAAAGGGTTTGGATGGTTGTCATTGGTGATCATTATATACTCACCAAAAAGGCACATGAAAACACACACGAAACACCATGATGTTCCTCTCTCGCCCAATAGTGATTGGCTACTCTCTTATGGTTTTCTGTCTACCACCAATGAGACTCTGTTGCTTTAGATCGCTGCCAATTTGCAACGTTGTGTCTGCATCAAATCCTGGAGGTTTTACGATTGAAGGCTCTCAGCGAATAAAGCACGTAAAGTCCTTAAAGGACAGGGGTTCCTCCCTGTGCAACGACACTACTTTACAGTTTATTGTCGTTGTTGGTGCAGGTTTAAGAAGCTATGATATTCTGGGATCGGTTAGAGTTTCATCTTTGAATTCTTGATGCCATATTACTCCTTTAGAGTTACTACTCGGATGATCCAGTGATCCTTAACAAATAAGTACGTGTTTTGATTCTTATGTTTAGTCAGGGGCGAAGCTAGTAGGATGACTAGTGGGTACTGAGCCACCCCTAATCAACCTACTTTCATTAGTTATTTTTACTACACAAGTCATTTTTCTAATAGTTTTTTAGATTGAGCCCCCCTTATCACTATAACCTTTTGCGTTAAGCATGGCCGACCCCCCTTAACTAAAAATCCTGGCTTCGCCCCTGTGTTTAGTATTCTTGTGCTTATGATTCATTCATTGTCATTGTGAGATATATGGATATACATTAAAAGGAATATACAACACATCCCTAAATCTCGTTATACGCTAAAGACAAAACGTATTTCAGAACAGTTTCTTAGTCAGTGCAATACACACATATCCGTAAAATTGCTTTTGTGTTTACAGGTGCGCGCAAAGGACATTTTGTGGCATGATTTTGGTAGCAGATAAAACCAACTTTCCTACGGTGAAAATAGCATATGTTTGGTTTATCAAAGTCATAATGTAGATCTCCATAACATAATTTACCAAATCTATGCTGATTATTTTTGTAAATTATAATCAGTTACAGAGTATAACTGGGAAATGCTAGTTGTATATTTCTTAAGTAAAGGAATTTAAGTCTGGAACTCTAGATATATAGTCGCTCCATCCTAAGAAGAACTACTGCAAGGTCTAGAAGAAACCTGGAATAATTGGTCCATTTCACAGGCCATTGGCTATGACTAGACGGACAAAATTATAAAGGGCGTTAGTGAATGTGTATTAAATAGTCCATTTTAGGGATATTTATCGTAAAAAGATTTTGTTATTGGTGTCCGATGTGAAAAATGAAACTTAGGAGACTAAATTTGTAGTTTACTAGACACCAAAAAAATAGTATGGAAAATGAAGTAAAATGTATTACTTGTGTTCTTAGACTTTTATTATTTAACTAAAAATCTCCCCGCATAACAACGGGATTTATTGCGATAAAATTGATAAAAGTGTGTGCATTTTAAAAGTTGACATTTATTAAACGCCCTTTATTAAATGTGTTTTTAAGTTTCAATATTTATCTTATATAATATAAGATTAAGTTTTCAAGCTTTAATGGGCAGTATTAATAATGCAAAAACAAGTTTTGGTGTATGAGTGGTGACCTCTACAATTCCGTCTAATTCAATACCCCCATTAGTTACAGCCACATTTAGAACCATAATGAATACTAATTATTCTTTAAAAATTAAAACCCTCTGGCAGTTTTTGGGATACAAGCCGTTTCACATCTATAAATCCCTAGAAGACAGATTTTAACATAAGTAATGAGCCCTGATTTTAATTTCTTTTTTATTTTGAAATTAGGTGTTAATTTTGTTTTTTAGATAATTTTTTGCAGATTGCTTTACTTTTGCAGGTTTTGGTTTTCAATTTATTTTTGATTTTGAAATTAGGGTTCATGTCAGAATTGAGGGTTTTGTTAATTTTGTTTTTTAGATAATCTTTTGCAGGTTACTTTGCTGCTGGTACTTGAAGGTAAGTGTTTAATTATCTTCTTTCTAAATTTGATTATCTCAGTTCATAAATTGGTGATTACTTTCCACTTTATAAGAGTTCTATACAGGCTTGCTAGCTATTTATTTGTTATGTATTTTATGATAAGTTTAGCTTAATGAGATTTGTTTTCTATGGATGTTTACAAGTTTTGGTCATTAGTAAAAATAGGAAATATAGTTTTCACCTGTAGTTAAAAAGCTTTGACAAAAGAGATGAGCACGTAAATGTATTTGCACACTTCAAGGCATACTCTCTTAAAAATATTTATTTGTTGCAATCAACAATTTTTAATCAAGTCAACTTGCAGTAAATGGTTACCATGGAGCAAGTAAGTATAAATTATGTACATATGTGTGTCTGGTAATGTGCAGCCCTTAGTTCGAGTTATGGGTTTTTTCTAATGTTACTACCATGACTTTCACTCTTATAATCTTATAAGGATAACCTTTAACCATACAACCTCTTACTTTGGTTTGACTGCAGACTATAGACGTATTTGATTCTATGTTTTTTGTACTCGGTTTAAGTTTGTTTTTTGACATCTGCAGTATGCTATTAACCACAACTAGTTTATAAGTACTGAGCCATTGCCTTGCAGATGACTTTTAACATTAAGGTCGACTAAATTTGGTGAAGGAATTGATGGTCACGATGCAATTAGAAGGGACAATGAGGCTACACTGTAAGTATTTATCATTATTTCAACTGAGATAATAACAATATTTTTGTGTTTGATTTATGATATTTAATGAAAATTTGATAAATAATTTGGTGCAGTAGCAAGCTTCTACCGCCATCAATTTGTGAATCACCCACTATTGGATTTAAGGTATGATACTGGTCCCCGAGATTCCGCAATAACAATTTACATACTTTATCCCAAATTTTGAAGAACTTATCGCTGCGATCAGAAACAATAAACTGGACCACCTTTTGAAACACAAGTGTTGGGAATCTAGATTTTAATGAGGATAAAATGAAGAAAAAAGAATGAAACAAAATGACTAAAAACGTCAATTAACGAATTTCCTAATAAGTGTGTGGAGGAATATGTAGATTCTAAGAAGATCTCCTAAGAAGATAAAGATAACATAAGATATTCTTAAATATTTAAAAGATTTACTTGTCTAATGTTTATCTTCCTTTGTAAGTCTTGATCTCTCCCTGTATAAAGAGATCATAGACACATAGTTTTGGGTGCACAAAAAATATGTAGACGTCTTGTAAAGGTGTGTGTGAGTTCTAGGCGTGAGTTCTCTAAGTAGACGCCTAGAAGTTGTGTTTAGCCCTAAGGATCTTTTGAATCCATGTTAGAATTGTAAACCGTTTCAAGACTTAATCATCTAGAATTGGGGCATGATGAAACGTATTTAATAAAACCTTGTTTAAATAACATGTGGAATCATGTTTATTAATATTCGTGCATTGTATCTATATCTTTGTACTAGTGGGTGCTGAGCCACCCCTAATCAACCTACTTTCATTAGTTATTTTTACTACACAAGTCATTTTTCTACTAGTTTTTTAGATTGAGCCCCTCTTATCACTATAACCTTTTCCGTTAAGCATGACCGACCCCCCTTAACTAAAAATCCTGGCTCCGCCCCTGTGTTTAGTATTCTTGTGCTTATGAGTCATTCATTGTCATCGTGAGATATATGGATATACATTAAAAGGAATATACAACACATCCCCAAATCCCGTTATACGCTAAAGACTGCGTATTTCAAACAGTTCTTAAGTACAGTGCAATAACACACATATTCGAAAATTGCTTTTTGTATTACATGGTGTGCGTAAGGCTATTTTGTGGCATGATGTTGGTAGAGATTAAACAAACTTTCCTAAGTTGAAAATCTTATGTTGGTTTTTCAAAGTCATAATTGTAGATCTCCATAACAGAATTTACCAAATCTATACTGATTTTTGTGATATTTATAATCAGTTACAGAGTATATCTGGAAAAGCTAGTTGTATTTTTCTTAAATAAAGGAATTTATAGTCTGGAACTCTAGATATAGTCGCTCCATCCCATGAAAACTACAAGGTTTAGAAGTCGAGTGTATATTGGTCATTTCACATGCCTTTGGCTATGACTAACGGACAAAATAAAGGGTGTTAGTGAATGTGTAATAAATAGTCCATTTTAGGGATATTTTCTAAAAGATTTTGTTAGGGGTGGGCAATGTGAAAAATGAAACTTAGGGACGAAATTTGTAGTTTACCCATAAAAATAGTATGGAAAATGAGAGTAAAAGGTATTAGGTGTGGTTCTTGACTTTTTATTATTTAAATAGACGAGTATCCGCGCATAACAACGGGATTTATTGCGATAAAATTGATAAAGTGTGTGCGTTTTAAAAGTTGACATTTATTAAACGCCCTTTATTAAACGTATTTTTAAGTTTCAAGATTTATCTTATATAATATAAAATTAAGTTTTCAAGCTTTAATGGGCAGTATTAATAATGCAAAAACAAGTTTTGGTGTATGAGTAGTGACCTCTACAATTCCGTCCAATTCAATACCCCCATCAGTTACAACCACATTTAGAACCACAATGAATACTAATTATTCTTTCGAAATTAAAACCCTCTGGCAGTTTTTGGGATGCAAGCCGTTTCACATCTATAAATCCCTAGAAGACAGATTTTAACATGAGTAATGAACTGTGAAATTATCTTCTTTCTAAATTTGATTATCTCAGTTCATAAATTGGTGATTACTTTCCACTATATAAGAGTTCTATGATCATCTGGGCTAGCTATTTATTTGTTATGATTTATGATAGGTTAGCTTATGAGATTTGTTTTCTATGGATGTTTACAAGTTTTGGTCATTAGTAAAAATAGGAAATATAGTTTTCACCTGTAGTTAAAAACCTTTGGCAAAAGAGATGAGCACGTAAATGTAGTTGCATACTTCAAGGCATACTCTCTTAAAAAGATTTATTTGTTGCAATCACATTTTTTATCAAGTCAACTTGCATAAATGGTTACCTTGGAGCAAGAAGTATAAATATGTACATTTGTGTGTCGTGTGAAATGTGCAGCCCTTAGTTCGAGTTATGGGTTTTTTCTAATGTTACTACCATGACTTTCACTCTTATAATCTTATAAGGATAACCTTTAACCATACAACCTCTTACTTTGGTTTGACTGCAGACTATAGACGTATTTGATTCTATGTTTTTGTTTTTTGACATCTGCAGTATGCTATTTTCACAACTAATAAGTATGAGCCATGGCCGCTGATGACTTTTAACGTTAAGGTCGACTAAATTTGGTGAAGGAATTGATGGTCATGATGCAGTTAAAAGGGACTTTGAGCCTTCACTGTAAGTATTTATCATTATTTCAACTGAAATAATAATGATATTTGTTTGTTTGATTTTTGATATTTAATGAAAATTTGATAAATAGTTTGGTGCAGTAGGAAGCTTCTACCGCCATCAATTTTTGAATCACCCACTATTGGATATAAGGTATGATACTGGTCCGAGATTCGGCAATAACTTTTACATACTTATACCATATTTTGAAAGAACTTATCGCTGCGATTGAAACAAGAAAAGGGACAACCTTTTGAACACAAGTGTTGGGATTCTAGATTTGATGAGACAAAATAAATAAAAGAATGAAACAAAAGGACTAAAAACGTCATTAAAGAATTCTACAAGCTGGTGGAGAATATGTAGATTCTGGAAGATCTCCTTAAGAAGATAAAGATAACAGAAGATATTCTCTAAATATTTAAAAGATTTACTTGTCTAATGTTTATCTTCCTTTGTAAGTCTTGATCTCTCCCTATATAAAGAGATCATAGACACATAGTTTTGTGTGCACAGAAAATATGTAGACGTCTTATAAAGGTGTGTGTGAGTTCTAGGCGTGAGTTCTCTAAGTAGACGCCTAGAAGTTGTGTGTAGCCCCAAGGATCTTTGATCCCTGTTAGATTGTAACCGTTCTAGAATTGATCATCTAGAATTGGGGCTTGATGGAAACGTATGAATGAAAAACCTTGTTAAATAACATTATTGTTCTTTATATTCCGCTGTGCTTATTAATGTTATTTGTAAAACATATCCTAGTTGGGCTTAAACGATCTTCACAATTGGTATCAGAGCCTCGTGGCTCTTGATCTAGGATCTACAAGGTTTTTGAAAAAACCCTAAAAACCCTAATTTGGTATCAGAGCAAGGTTGCTCTTGATCTAGGATCTACAAGGTCTTTGAAGAAACCCTAAAACCTTAATTTTCAAGAAATTGATTTGTGGTAAAAGTTTTATAGGGTTTTGAAGTTTAATTGATATAACAGTGCGTATAATCGTTCTCTCTACCTTAATTGGTATGCAATATGATTGTAAATCATTGTTACTATTAAGGGTTTTCTTTAAATCTAATTGGGTCTTTCTTTTTTAATAATTATTGAATTCGGTGAAAAACTAGGGTTTTTGAGAAAACCCTAATTTGGTAAAACCATATGAATGGTTTTTGGTTCCATGATTAAAGCTTTCGTATAATTGGATACATCATACGGGGATCATGGGTTTTAGGAATGAATTCATACGAAGAAAGAGCAGAAGGCACAAGAAGCAGCAGCAGGTCATATATGGAGTGTTTTTCAAACTAAAGATGACACAAGGTTCTTTAAGGTTTAGTGTCAAGAAGGTTACTAGAAACAGCCGATGTTAAATCGTTTACAAGATTTAGGGTTCACACAAACCCTAAGTGCATTCGACATTAGTTCCTCTTGGTTATCAGGTCGCGAAACAAGTTCTAGCAGTTAAGGTGTGATTACTACTATTTGAAGTGTGAATTCATATTAATAATGCTCGTGTTCATTACTACTGCCTGGTATTAAAACTTACTGCTGCCAAGATGGATTGATGAGTAAAATTTTATGCCGCTCATCCAAGAACGTGTTTATGTTGAATTCACTCGTCGATGTTGCTGCCTATATAATTATACAAGGTTCAACGAGGGTTAATACTGTTACTTTTTAGTAGTTACAACTACTTTAGATTGAACATGAGTTAGTACTGTTAAAGGAATTTTATTACTGCTCAATATACATGTTTAGTATTGCTAGCCTTATAGCAGTTAATACTGCTAGGTTTATTTCTAGTAGTTAATACTGCTGGCTTTATTCGGATTTCTACTGCTAGTAACATCTAGAAGTTAATACTGCTCGGGTTATTCAGAAGAGTTTATACTGCTTTCTTTGTTCGAGAATTACGGTTTGTACTGTTAGTATTGTTCGATATCAGGTGACAAAGCATGTTTATGGATTTCGGATGAGTTATGTTTTTGGACAACACACACAGGAAGAATTTTGGTTTTTGGTTTACTTGTTCTCAACAGGTTTAATGGCTCGTTTTTGGATTTCTTAGTTTAATTGATTACGAAGATTATTGTTTATCACCTATTTGAAGATGAAGTGGAATTATTTGGGTTTGTGTTCTTATCATATCTCGAATGGCTTACAACATTTGGAGATAACTTGTTCGTGTTTAGAAACGATGTGACGAAGACTTGACAAATCTAGCAAAGGTGTGTGATTTTTCTTATGGTGCTCAATGCTCACATTTGCTATCACTTTGGTTATGTGTCTCATAGAAGATGAGGATAATTGTCAAGAGATTGCGGTCTCCTTATACATTGGTTTTGGGTATACGTTCGAAGTCACGTGGATAGTACAAGATATAAGACACAAGTTTGGGTTATTCTACTTCTACATCAAGTTTGTTATACTTAATTTTCTTCATCAGTAATCATTACATAGAGCCTACAAAATTGAAGATTCACAAAATGGTTAACATATGGGTTTCAGGGGAAGCTTATTGTTAAAATGTTTAACCATTTACATGCACCACTTGAGGGGAAGTGTTTCGTTACTACTGCTGATCTTTATTACTACTGCTAGTTTATGTTTCTACTGCTCAAAGTCATTTTTCGTATTATGCTTCATGGCGGGTATTTTGAGTATTGGAAGGCTGGATTAGTAGTTGTGGTATATGGTTTGTAGCTGTTTTGATCCAAGTTGCATATCTACAGAAGACCCCTATTTGATAATTACAAAAAGGGGAAGAAGATTACAAGTTTATTGATTTGCAGCTTATTATATGTGGTGGCATGATACAAAGGATATCTACTTAAGGGGAAGTTTTGTTTCATTCAGGGAGATGATTACATCTCAACTTCAGGGGAAGCTTTGGCTTTATGATGAAGTTCGTACACGACTTTGTTTGTTTTGTCATCATCAAATAGGGGAAGATTGTTGGGATTCTAGATTTGATGAGACAAAATAAATAAAAGAATAAAACAAAAGGACTAAAAACATCATTAAAGAATTCTACAAGCTGGTGGAGAATATGTAGATTCTGGAAGATCTCCTTAAGAAGATAAAGATAACAGAAGATATTCTCTAAATATTTAAAAGATTTACTTGTCTAATGTTTATCTTCCTTTGTAAGTCTTGATCTCTCCCTATATAAAGAGATCATAGACACATAGTTTTGGGTGCACAGAAAATATGTAGACGTCTTATAAAGGTGTGTGTGAGTTCTAGGCGTGAGTTCTCTAAGTAGACGCCTAGAAGTTGTGTGTAGCCCCAAGGATCTTTGATCCCTGTTAGATTGTAACCGTTCTAGAATTGATCATCTAGAATTGGGGCTTGATGGAAACGTATGGTAATAAAACCTTGTTTAAATAACATTGAATCGTGTTTATTATATTCTGTTGCATTGTATCTATATTCTTTGTTATTTTTGTTAATCCTAGATATAAAATATCTAACCAATCTTGAGCTTAAACGATCATTGGTTTCCACAATTGGTGTCAGAGCCTCGTGGCTCATGATCTAGGATCTACAAGGTTTTTGAAGAAACCCTAAAAACCTTAATTTTCAAGAAATCGATTTGTGGTAAAAGTTTTATGGGGTTTTGAAGTTTAATTGATATAACAGTGCGTATAATCGTTCTCTCTACCTTAATTGGTATGTAATATGATTGTAAATCATTGTTACTATTAAGGGTTTTCTTTAAATCTAATTCGGTCTTTCCTTTTTCAATAATTATGAATTCGGTGAAAAACTATGGTTCTTTGAGAAAAAACCCCCTAATTCGTTAAACCCATATGAAAGGTTTTTCGTTCCATGATTCAAGCTTCCATGTAATTGTATACATTATACGGTGATCATGGGTTTTAGTGGAATGAATACATACGAAGAAAGAGCAGAAGGCACAAGAAGAAGCAGCAGGTCATATTGATGTTTTTCAAACTAAAGATGCCACCCAAGGGATCTTTAAGGTTTTCGTGTCCACGAAGGTTACAAGAAACAGCAGCATGTAAAATCGTTTACTAAGGATTTAGGTTCACTACAAAACCCTAATTGGCATTCGACATTAGTTTCCTTCTTGGTTATACATGATCAGTTCACGGAAACAAGTTTCTAGCAGTTAAGTGTGATTAACTACTGGTTGGAAAGTGTGAATTCATATAAATACGCTCTTACTAAATAGAGTATTGCTACGTGTATCATTACTAAATGCCTGGTATTAATAACGTACAGCTGCAAGATGGCTGATGAGTAAAAGTTTGTGCTTCTTATCCAAGAACGTGTTTATGTTGAATTCACTCGTCGATGTTGTTGTCCGTATAATAATACAAGGTTCAACGAGGGTTAGTATTGTTACTTTTTAGTAGTTACAACTACTTTGGATTGAACATGAGTTAATACTGTTTAAGGAATTTTAGTACTGCTCAATATACATGTTTAGTACTGCTAGCCTTGTGGTTAATACTGCTAGTGGCATCCGAGAAATTTTTAATACTACTAGTGGCATCCGAGAAATGAAGTTTGTACTGCTAGTATTGTCCGATATCGGACAAGGCATATTATTTTCTTGGTTATCAAGAGATCTTGGACAGACAGATAGGATAACACACACAGAAGATTTTGGTTTATGGTTTAAATGTTCTTAAAGATTTAAAGGCTTATATTTCTTGGAATAATTGGTTACGAAGAAGGTTGTTTATGACCTTAAATTTACAAGAAGTGGAGATTAATTGGGTTTTAGTGTTATTATATCATATCTTAAAGTGTGTTACACATTGAAGATAACTGTTTCGTACTGCTTATAAACGAATTTGAGAAGACGAGACAAATCCTAGCAAAGGTGTGTGATTTTTCTTATGGAGCACAAAGCACATCATTTGCAATCACTTTGGATATGTGTCTCATAGAAGATGAGATAAATTGTCAAGGAGATTGCGTCCGCCTTAAAACATAGGTTTTGGTATACGTTTGAAGTCACGTGGACAGTACAAGATATAAGACACAAGTTTAGGTTATTCTACTTCTACATCAAGTTCGTTATACTTAGTTTTCTTACATCATAAATCATTACAAAGCCTACAGAATTGAAGAATCAAGAATGGTTAAACATATGGTTTCAGGGAAGCTATAATTGTTAAAATGTTTAACCATTTACATGCACCACTTGAGGGGAAGGGGTTTCTTTACTACTGCTGATCTATAATACAACTCTACTAGCTAGATTTTCAGTTTCTACTGCAGCAACGTCATTTTTCCCGTATTAGCTTAATGGTGGGTATTTTTGAGTATTAAAGGCTGGATGATGTAGTTATGGAAAAGGTTAGGTATCTATTTTGATCCAAGTTGCATATCTACAGAAGACCCCTATTTGATAATTACAAAAAGGGGAAGAAGATTACAAGTTTATTGATTTGCAGCTTATTATATGTGGTGGCATGATACAAAGGATATCTACTTAAGGGGAAGTTTTGTTTCATTCAGGGAGATGATTTCATCTCAACTACAGAGGAAGCATTGGCTTTATGATAAGTTCGTACAAACCGACTTTGTTTGTTTTGTCATCATCAAATAGGGAAGATTGTTAGGATTCTAGATTTGATGAGACCAAATAAATAAAAGAATGAAAAAAAGGACTAAAAAAAACGACATTAAAGAATTCTACAAGCTGGTGGAGAATATGTAGATTCTGGAAGATCTCCTTAAGAAGATAAAGATAACAGAAAGATAGTTCTCTAAATATTTAAAAGATTTACTTGTCTAATATTTATCTTCCTTTGTAGGTCTTGATCTCTTTAGTCTTGATCTCTCCCTATATAAAGAGATCATAGACACATAGTTTTGTGTGCACAAAAAATATGTAGACGTCTTATAAAGTGGTGTGTGAGTTCTAGCGTGAGTTTCTCTAAGTAGAAAGCCGCCTAGAAGTTGTGTGTAGCCCCAAGGATCTTTGATCCCTATTAGATTGTAACCGTTCTAGAATTGATCATCTAGAATTGGAGCTTGATGGAAACGTATGGTAATAAAACTATGTTTAAATAACATTGAATCGTGTTTATTATATTTCCGAGCATTGCATCTATAATCATGTGTTTTTGTTAATCTAGTTATAAAAAACTAACCCCTCTTGAGCTTAAACGATCATTGGTTTCCACAACAAGTAACATTTTGGGACTAATTGCATAGAAGCTTCTCGAACACAGCAAAACGTTTATTCAAGGCATACTGATCTGATAACCTGTCAAATATTTTATTTTTTTAATGGCACCTAAAAACAAGTTAGAAAAGGAGAATGTTGAAGAGGTGAAGCAAAACATTGTAAAATTAAACGACAAATTCAATTTTTTGAAAATAGCTACCAAATCACTAAACACCGAGCTTGAGAGAGACAAGACAACACTTGGCACAATTAACCAGAGAGAAAGGATGGTTGCAGTGGCGGTTGCTTCTCTTGAAGCTGAGCTAAACAGGACTAGATCAGAAATTGCTCTCATTCAAACAAATGAAAAAAAGGCCCGAGAAAAAATGTTAGAACTTCCCAAACAACTACAAAAAGCAGCCGAAGAAGCGGATCAAGCAAAATCACTAGCTGAAAAATACCGTGAAGAGCTAAAGAAAGCTAAAGAAACATTAGAGCAAGCAAAAGCAGGAGCAAGTACAATGTCAAGCAGACTAATTGCTGAGCAAAAGGAAATAGACGCTGCAAAAGCTTCAGAAAAGTTAGCTCTTGCAATCATTTGTGCACTTAACGGGAGTAAACCCACTAACAATGATCCAGAAATTAGAGTTACACTTTCTTTAGAAGAATATTATGAATTAAGCAAAAAAGCCCACGAAGCTGAAGAAGAGGCCAACACACGAGTGGCTGAAGCAATTTCACTGATTGACGTAGCAAAAGAATCTGAATCAAAAAGCTTGAGTAAACTCGAGCAAGTGACCTCAGAACTAGCTACAAGAAAACAGGCTCTCAATGCTGCATTGCAGAAAGCCGAAAAGGCAAAAGAAGGAAAGCTGGGTGTTGAACAGGATTTAAGAAAATGGAGAGCTGAACATGAACAAAGGCGGAAATCGGGTGTAGGGGCGGGCACAAGAGAAAGTTTTGAAGAGGCGAAGACCTTTAACATGCGGCCCGTTAGCCCTTCTCCCCAGAATATACCAAGGCCAGTTGCGAAGACGGTTTTACCAGAAAGCAACAGCAATACTACTGAATCATCGCCTGAGATTAGGGGGAGTTTCAAGAAAAAGAAGAAATCATTTTTCCCGCGGATTTTTATGCTATTGAGAAGGAAGAAATCAGAAATGAATAAGAGAGATTAAGTGGGTGATGGAGTGTTGTTGATTGTACATGTAACATATGGTTTGTTTTAATTTTCATTCATTTGCATATTGGTCATAAAAAAGGTACACAATAAGTTGTAATTTTTCATGAAACAAAATTGGGTTGAGTTATGTATAACGAACCCATTGTTAAATCTATAATGATGTTGTGCAAGTTTGGTGCCTCATTGTTAAATCTATAACAGAACCACGATGCTCAGTTGCTCATGATGTATTATTGTTTTAATTAGTCTTGACTCTTGAGGATTGATGTTGTTGAATTCAAACTCTGTAGAGCGAAATGAGTAACATTTATCATGCACCAATTTGTAGGGAAAGCCACCAGATTGACAAGATTTCATTGGTATCTCCACATTGTTGATCATAAACTCCACCATTGGTTTCATTGAGGAAAACATTGCAGGAAGAGCTACAGCTGATGGCATGTCTTGCTCCTAAAACGAAGGCCATACGGGACAGAAAATGGGATAAACGAGATGAAGCCATATTGTGTAACAACCCGCAATTTTCATTAATGTAATTATCCATCTATTAAATTAGATGCACTGTAATATCCATCTATTATAAATATACCACCTTTTTACAGGGAAATTTTTTGCTTTATCTCATTATGCAACGTAACTTGCATCTCTAAAGTAAACGAGCTCACGCAACCTCTACCAATGCCATCTCTATCTATGTTTATATCATGTAAACATCCTAATATATCAAGTCTATATCTTAATATCATTTTTACCAAGTACATTATCCATTTAACGTACTTTTCAAAATGTTATATCAAAACAAGCATTAAACGTTAACGTTTATGTCAAAACCTTAATTATATGTAATGTATACATATAAAATGAATGTGCAAGCCTTCAAGCATGTGTAAAAGTGTATAATGCACAACATTTGAATATCTTTTTCCCTCCTAAATCAAGTTACAACTTTCTAAAGCCTAATGTACAAGTCAATAATGCAAGAAAGCCGAATTAGGTCATTTAAGCTCCTAAATCATGTTTAAACCTTACTACCATTTTAACACAAGGTATAAACACTTAATGCATGACTTTTAAACCTTAAACCTAAACCTTAAGTCATTCTAAAACCCTAATCTAAAACCCTGAACCCTTAACGAAACCCTAAAACCCTAATTTTACTTTAAACCTAAAACTAAACCCTAAACCTTAAAACTAAGCCCTAAACCTTAATCCTAAACCCTAAACCTTAATCCTAACACTAATCCTAAACCCTAAAATATCCTTAATCCTAAACCTAACTCAAAATTAAACCAAAAACCTTAACCTGAAACCCTAAACCTACCTGATACCTTTTTTCTTTCATTTTGACCCGTTTTTAAACCAATCTAGCACCCTAACTCCTCAATCACCTCCATGACATCACCACCATGTCACCAAGCAGTCTACCAAGCACCTCTATCACCACCTTGGCCACCAAGTCTTGCTTTGTCACCTCCTTGTTACCCATATCCATTCGCACCCTTATAACTTCCACACCTTGCATTCCTAGTTTCCTAGCCTACCTTACTCATCACTATCCCTCCCTTAGTCACTAATTTGCAGCCCTTGGCCACCACATCTAGAAAACTTAAGCACCAAGGGTGTTTTAACCCTATAAATAGCTGAAACATGCAAACCATTCAAACACACCTCAAAAACTCATCACCACTCAAATGGAGTTCTAACTCAGACCAAGGAGGATTAAGAGAAGTCCCTAAGCTCAGAATAGAAGCCAAGAACCAAGAGAAAGAAGCCCTTGAAGTTATTTTCTAGGCGTTTGAACCCGAAAACCTCATTTCGACCCGTTTTAGCTCAAGTAAGCTCAATCCAGGGTCTAAAATGCAAAACTTTATAAAAATATTTTTAAAAATTATTTTGATAAATTATTATCAAAACGCAATTCAAAAATTATTCCAATATTGATCCAAAAACTCTATAAAAATAAGATTATATTTTTAACAAAACTAAACTGTCATCCACTTGCTTTTGAAGAGGCTTGTACAGTAAAATACAGACAAATATATAAAGCATCACGTTACTAGGAAATTTCATGTGAGAGGTTTCATTTGGGTGTACGTTTTGACGAGTTTGTTAGGTTTATGATTTAAAGTGCCCTGACTCCTCAAACGATACTACATGGCCTCTGGATTATGATAACCTAAACAGTGATACAATATTTCCATAAATTAATAAATCAAAGTAATACATTAAACTTTATGAAGTTTTAAAATATAAACAATCACACTAAGACTTGACATATTACCCTAGGTTGCGTGACAAGGCCATTACTTTCACTTGATATACTTTTGCCATCAATCAGATTTCCCCTGTTAAGGTGAGTTCATAGCCTCGGATTTTAAATCTTTTGTATACTTTATAAACCCGCGAGGGGGATACATGCTCGTAAATTAAACTCTCTTACATACTTGTTTACAAACTCTTTTACATAGTCATTTATTTTATAACAATGTGATTACTTTTCAAAGACTTTGTGAGTTCAGAGCCTCGCATTTTAAATCTTTTTAATACTTTATAAACCCGCGAGGGGGATACATGCTCGTAAATTAAACTCTCTTACATACTTGTTTACAAACTCTTTTACATACTCATTTATTTTATAACAATGTGATTACTTTTCAAAGACTTTGTGAGTTCATAGCCTCGCATTTTAATCTTTTTAATATTTCTATATCCGCGAGGGATTACATGCTCGTAAATTAAACTCTCTTACATACTTGTTTACAAACTCTTTTACATACTCATTTATTTTATAACAATGTGATTACTTTTCAAAGACTTTGTGAGTTCATAGCCTCGCATTTTAAATCTTCTAATGCTTTCATAAACCCGCGAGGGGGATACATGCTATAAACCATGAATACGAGTATATTTCCAACTGTATGCTATCCAGATATATTATTGCCTAAGTAGCTTCCACTGCCAATATTTCTTAATCATGAACCATTAGTCACTTGCGAGTGAACGCGAATATTATGGATAGAACTATCGGGGTGTGACGACTCCTATTGGTGTGCCTATACTTTTGGTACCAATAGCACTATATTTGACTTAATGGGTAACCTTGGCAAGTTACCTTTCCACGAGGACATTTGTTCCTCAACCAATGTCACTACGGTGATTTCCATGTTAACGTATTGATGTCATAAGGTTAGGGCAATAACACTATTTTCTATAATTATTGTTCTCATTGCAATTATTACACTTATGGGTGTATAACAATGTAACCCAATGTTTATAATGACTTGTATTCAAACTATTTTCTATAATAATTGTACTCATTGCAATTATTACACTTATGGGTGTATAACAACGTAACCCACTATTTATAATGACTTGTATTCAAACTATTTTCCATAATAATTGTACTCATTACAATTATTATACTTATGGGTGTATAACAACGTAACCCACTGTTATGATAACTTGTATTCAAACTATTTTCCATAATAATTGTACTCATTGCAATTATTACACTTATGAGTGTATAACAATGTAACCCACTATTGAACTTATACTCAACTATTATAACTAAAAACCTATAAATCTCACTCAACCTTTGTGTTGACCCTTTTAGCATGTTTATCTTAGGTAATTGAGCAACTTATGGCACGGAGTGGCACGGACTTGAAGATGGCTAAACTTGTTATCATTCAAACTTTATGTTTCTAGATTTTGGGACCTCCTTTGTTAAACTCTGATATGATATTGAATGAAAACTAAATTTTCTAAAATGTCTCTTTTGAGTCGTTTTCTATGATTATGTCAGTTGATCCATGAAGTAATACCCTAGATTAGCTTCTGCTGCTATATGTAAAAAATGAAGGTGTTACAGATTGGTATCAGAGCTCATGGTTATAAAGAACAAGGGTAAAACCTAAACTATAACTACTTTTTTCCATCCAGGAAAGTCCTTCGTGCTACTGCAGTTTCCAGAATAGTATGTGTAAGAAATTTCCATGGCAGATAATACACTACTAATATATTAGATATAAATAACTTATGTTATTTTCACTGGGTTGTTATATAGTCACATTTCCCCCCCTCCTATTATTATCCTATCTGATTCCGATGTTGAGGATACTTTTTCCTCTACACACTCTCCTGACTATATCTTGGCTTTACCGGACTATTTCCCAGCCTCACCATGAAACACCTCTTCTAACTTTTTAGATGATTTAACTAAAGATCTTTTAGCCTCACTAACCCTCTCACCTTTTTATGATGACCCATATATGAAGGTAGTGCAAGCATATGATGCTACTGATAATGAATTACCTATTCCACCACAAGCTCTTATGTCTCCACCGACTATTTTACCTCCATCTTCAGTGTTATCACTATCACCAATATTTGATTTCCCGAAATTTCTTTCCTCCCGAGAAGATTTCACCACCTAAAGACGCTGAGACACCTGTTGAATCACCCATTCCAATATCTACATCTTCATCAGTAGGATCAACATCACCAATTAGGTTAAACACATCACCACCCGGCTATCTCTTTAATAAATCCTCAAATTTTATAGACTAGTTTCCCCGAAAACCAAATAAATTAGAGTGGAATCAGAGTGGCGCAGTGGAAGCATAGTAGGCCCATAACCCTTAGGTCTCAGGAATCAAAGGTCCTTAAAAACTTCTTCAAAACGATGGTCTTCCCAACTTCTTCTTGACTTCATTTTGATAATATCGAAACTTGACATAGTTATCAATCTCATTGGTTCTTTTATATTCAACTCTGAGTTAGAATACTCGCCTCATACTTTTGAAAACACGTACATCCACAGCATTCTCAGCTAATTGGAAAATGACATCAAAAATACTTATCTTATAACATCTTGTTTTAAGACATCAATGCGATTGACGTCTCATTATTATCCTCATCATTCCTTATGATTCTAGAACAATACATGACATTGTTTTCATATCATATCCTGTGTCGATATTTAGGTAGGATGATTTATAATCATCTTATTCAAATGAATTAGGACGCTTCTTCATTTGAATAAGGAAATTATAAACCACCGAACCGTAAGTTTATAAATTCTCAGTTACAAGGATTGGGACGCCTCTGTTTGTAAGTGACAAATTATAAATGAGTGGGCTTAAATATATGGCATACGTACGAACAATATTCTTTCAAATATGTGATCTATTTGTACGAATAAATTCCATTTCTTTAGCATTATCATTGCTTCTATATTTCTTCCAGATTATGAGATAGTCATTCATTATCTATTGCAACTAACACTCTATCATTCAACTAAATCTCGGGACGAGATTTCTGTAAGGGTGGGAGGATGTAACAACCCATAATTTTCATCAATGTAATTATCCATCTATTAAATTGGATACACTGTAATATCCATCTATCATACCACCTTTTTACGGGAAAAATTTTCGCTTTATTCCATTATGTAACGTAGTTTACATAACTAAAGTAAACGAGCTCACGCAACCAACCAATGCCAACTACAACTATGTTTACATTATGTAAACATCCTAATATGTCAAGTCTATGTTTAAATATCATTTTTACCATGTACGTTATCCATTTAATGTACCATTTACAATGTTAATCCAAAACAAGCATTATACGTTAATGTTTATTCCAGAAACCCTAATTACATGCCAAAACAAGTGTACAAATGTTCAAAGCAAGTGTACAAGTTACAATGCCAAACTTTTGAATATCTTTTCCCTCCTAAACCCTAGTACAACCTTCTAAAGCTCAATGTACAAGTCAATTGTGCATGAAATACAAACTACGTCATTTTACCTCCTAAATCATGTTAATATCTTACCACCACTTTAACACAAGGTACAAACACCTAATACACAACTCCTAAACCCTAAACCTAATCCCTAAATCATTCTAAACCCTAACCTTAAAACCCTAATTCACCTAACCCTAAACCAAAATCATAAAACCATAGCAAACCCATTACACCTTAAACTAGTTCATAGTTTTCAGAATCTGATCCGTTAATAAAACATAAGATCTGGGCAAAATCAGTAGGTTCTGGGTATTAAGTAAAAAACACTAGGTTGTAACCCTATGTCTTGTGATCATTTTGCCGATTGAATCACCCCGATTTGACGTCGAATGAATTAGTTATAGCCGAAATGGCAAAGGTGCGAAAATTATTCACACCTATAGTAAATGGCTGTTATCTCTAGATTTTTGTATAGTAACCCATAAATATGTAAAACTAAAAGTTGTAGAGGACTCAAGTATCTAACCATGCTCATTGGTTTGAGGTTGATCAAACTTATGGTTTGTAAATGGCAACCAAATTACCAGGACTGATGTTGGTTGTCCAAAAACAGCCATATATAAACTAAATAAACACCTCAAGCTCCTCCATGACTCACCACCACCTTGATCACCATGAACTCACCACCACATCACCATCACTCCAGCACCTTACAAGCACCTGCATCACCACCTTGGCCACTAAGTCTCCAAAACCCCTTGTCATCACCCTAACTTCTCCATCTCCTTCCACCTTGCCATGCTATCACTCTAGCTCACAATAGTCACTCCTTAGCCTTCCTTAGTCACTTTAGTAGCTGCCATGAATCACTAATCTATAACTAAGCCACCACATCTAGCTAGAACTTGGGCACCAAGTTAGTTCTGGCTTATAAATAGTCAAACCAAGACACACACTTTCATTCATTCTAAAAACACTTCTCCACCTTAAACATTTGCTCTAGCCTTGCACTAGCAGAAGTATAGAAGTCCTAAGGTGTTTTTAGAAACTAAGGATTCAAAGGAAGAAGCCATAGAACTCGTCTCTAAGCTACACGAACCAAAAACCTCCATTTCGACCCATTTCAAGTTGTAAGCTTTTTCTACTTGTCCTATAAGCTTTGGTACTGTTTTAGGTTGTTCATAAACTCTATTAGATCATGAAGGAAATCTTTGTTAAGAGCCTTGAACATCAAACCCATTCGAATTGTTTTAAAACCCTAAAACGTATCTGTTTTGATTTTTTTTCAATCACAAGCCCTTTTCATAAGCTATAAGCTCGTAAACTCTAATTATTTTAGCTTATTCTAATAAGCCATAAGCTGTAAAACTCTCTTGGATTTCAAAATTTTCATTATTATGGTTTTTGGACATGTTTTGCAAATAAATCCCATGCAAGGGATGTATATTATAAATATTTTAGAAATTATAACTAGAGGGGCTGAAAATGTCATATTCCTAAAGTTATAACTATAAGGACCTATCTTGGCAAGTTTCAAAGTTAAAGGTTTAATATATATATATATATATATATATATATATATATATATACACTTTTTATATAAAGGACTAAATTTGTAATAGTTTATAAACCAAGGGTATATATTGCCATTTTTGCATTCTTAAAGGTATAAAATGAAATATTTTTATATTAGTTATAAAAATATATATAAATATTATAAAACTTGATTTTATTAAAACCCGACACATGTATCGTTATTAATCATCGATCGAC
>BQNB010097194.1:0-25444 GCA_026074375.1 Tanacetum coccineum | reverse complement strand
ATTATCTATATTTTAGTGTTTTTAGTCCTTTTGTAGTGTTTTACGGGGTACAAAATATGTATATTTTGGCCAATATCAATGGTGCTAGCATTAATCCCATGTTGTATTCCTTATATGCGAAATTATCTCTTGAAACTCTCAAACCCACTCAAATGAGCGTAAGATTAGCCGATCGATCATTCCAATATCCTATTGGAATAGCTGAGAATATGCTCGTTGAAGTTCGTAAATTCACCTTCCCTACTAATTTTGTTATTCTAGAAATGAAAGAAGATAGTAAAGTTCCCTTAATCTTAGGAAGACCTTTTCTTTACACTGCCGATGCATTAATTCGAGTCAAACAGAAGAAACTCAATCTCAGAGTTGGAACTGAATGATTGATCTTTCACATCGATTATGCGATGAAACACTCCTATTCAACGATGATACATGTTTCAGTATCGATGTCATCGACGAAATCTTAGAAGAAGATTTTGATGCTCTTCTAGACGAAGGTAGTGAAATCCTCCATTCCATCGAAGGAACCATCCTTGAAGAAAAACTATTTGTTGAATTTGATGAATTCATGGGAATGACTACCGATGAAAACTCTAAATCCGAATCTGACACTAAAGAACCACCATTAGAAAAAATCACCTTTAACACCGATTACAAGATCAACACATCTCTTGAAAAACCTCCTATGGATCTTGAACTTAAACCTCTTCCTGATAACCTGGAATATGTATTCTTGGAAGAACTCTCTTTTCTTCCTGTTATCATATCATCTCAGCTTTCTGAAGAAAACAAAAAATAAGCTCGTATCTGTTCTTAAAAGACACAAGCAAGACTTTGCTTGGAAAACAACAGACATTCCAGGAATCTGTCCATCTTTTTATAAACATAAAATTCAACTCTTAGAATACAAAAAAACCAGTTGTTCAAAAACAAAGAAGATTAAACCCAAACATGCAAGAAGTTGTAAAAAAGAAATAGTAAAACTGCTCGATATAGGTATCATTTATCCAATCATTGATAGCCCTTGGGTAAGCCCCCATTCACTATGTACCAAAGACATGTGGTATTACAGTTGTTACTAACGAAAGAAATGAACTTGTCCTAACAAGAACTATTACAAGTTGGAGAGTATGTGTTGACTATCAAAAACTCAATGAAGCAACTGCAAAAGATCATTTCCCTTTGCCGTTTATGGATCAGATGTTAGAAAGACTCGCAGGAAATAAATACTTTTGTTTCCTCGATGGTTTTTCCAGATATTTTCCAAATACCAATCGATCCTAGGGACCAAGAAAAAACAACGTTCACATGTCCTTTTGGTACATACGCTTATGGGAGAATGCCTTTCGGTTTATGTAATGCTCCAGCTACTTGTCAAAGGTGCATGTTGGCTATATTTCATGACATGTTCAAAGAATCAGTCGAAGTATTCATGGACTATTTCTCTGTCTTTGGAAGCTCTTTTGATCACTGTCTGAACAACCTCAATAAAATGCTTCAACGTTGCATAGATGTACATTTTGTCCTTAACTGGGAAAAATGTCACTTCTTGGTTAAAGAAGGAATTGTGCTTGGACACAAGGTATCCGAAGCAAGCCTCGAAGTCGACAAAGCAAAGATTGACGTAATCTCTAAACTTCCACTACCCACTAATATCAAAGGCATTAGAAGCTTTCTAGGACATGCCGGTTTCTACCGAAGATTCATTAAAGATTTCTCAAAAATTGCTCGTCCTCTCACCAAGTTACTCAAAAAAGATGCTCCATTCGAATTCAATGACGAATGTCAAAACGCATTCAAGATATTAAAATAAAAGCTCACATGTTCTCTTGTGATCGTAAGCCAAAACTGGAGTCTTCCGTTCGAACTCATGTGTGATGCAAGTGATTTCACAGTCGGAGTAATCCTAGGTCAAAAAGAAGGCAGAAATTTTCATCCGATATACTTTGCAAGCAAAATTCTCAACGCAGCTCAGCAAAACTATACAATCACTAAAAAAGAACTTATGGTTGTAGTCTTTGCTTTTAACAAATTTTGATCCTATATGGTATTATCAAAGACGATCATGCACACTAATCACTCAGCTCTTAGACACCTATTCAAGAAACAAGATGCTAAACCACGCCTTATCCGTTGGATTTTGCTTTTATAAGAATTTGATATCAAAATAAAAGATAGAAAAGGTATAAAAAATGTTGCAGCTGACCACCTATCTCGAATTAAAAATGAGGAAACAAGTGATGACGGTGAAGTCGATGAAAACTATACTGGAGAAACTCTTATGGAAATAAACACTAAAGACGGACCATGGTTTGCAGACTTTGTTCATTATTTAGCAAGTGACGTCATACCTCAAGGAATGACGTACCAGCAAAAGAACAAATTTTTCTAGGACATCAAACACTACTTCTGGGAGGAACCCTACCTCTTCAAAGTATGTTCTGATGGTATGATCAGACGTTGTATCTCTGGACCAGAAACCCGAACCATTTTAGATCAATGTCACCATAGACCGACCGGTGGACATTATGGACCAAACACAACAGCTACAAAAGTCTTAGACTCAGGTTTTTATTGGTCAACCATCATCAAAGAAGCTCACACTCAAGTTTGCCTTTACGAAGCATGTCATAAGACAGGAAATATATCAAAACGTGATGAGATGCCCTTAAACAACATTTAAGTATGTGAAATTTTCGACATATAGGGTATCGATTTCATGGGACCCTTTCCGAAATCATACAAATTTAAATACATATTAGTCATTTTCGACTATGTTTCTAAATGGGCCAAAGCATAAGCTCTACCAACAAACGATGCCAGAGTTATTATTACTTTTCTGAAGAAACTATTCTGCCGTTTCGGAATGCCGAAAGCTCTCATAAGTGACAGAGGAACTCATTTCTGCAACAAGATAATGGAAAAAACCATGAAAAGATATGGAGTTAACCACCGATTCTCAACATCATACCACCCTCAAACAAGTGGTCAAGTTGAAAAGACTGTTAAAGACAATCTCGTTATCTTGTCAAGAAAACTTGATGACGCTCTGTGGGCTTTTCGTACTGCTTATAAAACACCAAACGGAACAACACCGTACAAACTTATACATGGAAAGAACTGCCATCTGCCATTTGAAATTGAACACCGTGCATACCAGGCCCTGAAAAAACTGTAACCCATATCTCATCGCTGCTGGTGAGAGGTGAATGTTTCAATTACACGAGTTAGACGAACTAAGGCATCAAGCCTATGAAAACTATCATCTATTGATGTGGTCGTTGTGTGGTGTATATTTAAGATGTTTCAAGTTTTAAATTTATATTTTGCCAACTTAACCAAAAATGACACTTTAACGTGCAGTGTACCCGGTCGGTGGTAGATTCATGGTAAGTAGGGTGTCGAACACTTGAAGCGAGGTTAAATCTCTTAATTTATTTATATTTTGGTTATCTAATCTATGTTAAATCTAATCTAAGTCAAACCTATGCTAAACCTATGTTAGTTCTAATCCTAATTCTAACAGGTAAAAGGGGGTTTCAGCCTAAGAGACTGGCACAGGTTGGTCGGTGACTACAATCAATTCAAGACACTTTAACCCACGCAAGCTAATTAACAGAAGATAAAAGAGCGGTCGAGCCTTATATAAGAAAACTGTATTAACCATTATTAATCCGATTAGAACGTTGGTTTGTTTATTTAGTGCAATGATTTCTTCTCTCGAGGTGGCATATCATTCTTAAGACTTAGGCGGGACTCTTCCTAAGGACCTAGGACACATTAATTATGTTCACAATTAAACATCCACATAAAGCATCTTTATTTGCTGATTATAATCTATCTTAGGGATTAAGGCAATGGTGATCTTGTTAAACCCTAGCTCATAGAAACTTTTACCCACTTACTGCTTGATGGCCATTTATACACTAGTAGTCTACTTGTCCAATTCAGTACGTTATTTGTTGAATTATCTAGGTTCACCTTCTAGTAAACACGTTCAATTAACCATTGACAAATATCCTTAATAGTTAAGCCCGAAGCGTATCCTAGACACAGATTTAGAAGGGACAATACTTGTGATCCTATGATTCTAGATGTATAAATCACTATATAGAGGAGCTATACTCAGCACTCCTAGATACTTGGTTGTATCACTTAGATCCAGTTGAATGATAGGTCGCTTACGAAAGAACATCATACAAGTATAAATTGATAAACATAAACAAGCATACAACGATAAATCAAAAAATCGAGATAAACAATACCAAACATTTAAATCTTCATAATAATGGCTAATACCCGAAGGTATTAGCCTTCAAACATCATAATAAATACAGAGAAATTATTTTTTAGCAATGTAAACTAACCGAGTTAACGAATGATACCAAAAACTGAACTATTACTAAAGTATATGGAGTTACACGTTGTCTCCTATGTAATTGATAACATTGCTTGACCTCTTCTGCTCCTTTTCTCCTTTGAAAATCGACTTTTGTGGTTTAGGTATCGAGAATATGATTTAGCACACTAAAAAAACGTTTTTGAGTTTTTGATTATTATAAGGTCTGGTAAGTCGGTTCGATATGCGCTATCCAAGATGGGATACGGCATAATTGTTAGTCTTTTTCTGGATACGGCCGTCGTTATTAAGCTTTTCCCTTTGTGGTCATTTTGTGAGTGCAGGCACGGATGCGCCGTTATTCCCTTGATGGGATATGGCGTATTGTGTCTTTCAGAATTAGTAATTCTTAAAATATTTCATTTACAGCTCCAGTAAAGAGCGCACCTTTTGCTAATATTCACCAAGTACTCCATAATTACTGCAATTCTCAAATATAAACGATTAAGTAACAATTCTTTGCAATAAATATAAAAAAATAGGTTAATAACATAAAATAAATGATGCTATAAAATTAACGTTATTTGATGTCATCAAATATCCCCCAACTTGAATCCTTACTATGTCACTCAAGTGCATTTAGAATTTATAAACAACGTATCCTATGGGATATTTTCCGTTTTTAAAGCATGTATTTGATCTATTGTACTAGTAACACAAACCAAACACCTCACGAAAATAGGGAAGCTGGAAAACACTCAAATCACTCAAATAATCTATGTTGGTAACATTGTAACTCAATTCGCTAATTGCGTCCGGTCGTGATGGTATTCTATCATATGCTTGGCAAGGATAACACATATCCACCAATAAAGCAGATGAGTAAACAAGTTTACTATAGGTAAATATGGGGTTTTTGTATGGATAGGCTTACGGTTGATCATTCTATAATCTTTCACCAGATAGTCCCCACTCAAACCAGGGCAGCTGAAACACAAATACATGGCGTAATGACAGAATAGGACAGGTGTGTGCGACACATCCCCATTCGATATTAAACCAGCGGTTAGGTATGAAGTTGATATTGGGTAGGAACCTTCTAACTTTCACCAAAAAGTCGTAAACCAACGAGGCGCTAAGACATGCATAACATGTCCATAACGACGGAATGGACATGCCATGCTCGGATCACATCCTCATTGTTGTAAAACCAGCGGCGAATCATTAGGGTGAGAGCAGAAGTAAAATTGTTTTTAAATAAAAATCAAAAACCAATAGATTATGCAAAGTACAAGTTGCTAGACAATTTTTCTACCGACCGGTTTACCATTGATTTAGACACGACTATTTTTTACAACGTCTTGATTATAGATCAACCTAAGTTGCGTTTCACGTATACGCGTCATCTTCCCAAATCATCCCAAAACTTTACATAATCTATCAAGGTAAGTGGTGATATCTTTCCACTTTGTAACATACTTACATCGTCGAATTAGTTCTACGAATAATGATCCATTAGTGTTTCCTCTCGGTTCTTGCTTTGTGAAACGATTATCTTCAAACTTTCTTTCTTTTTTTGTTGCAATTTTTCTCATTTTTTTTTATTTTTTCCAGTCTAACTATATACGAAACTCGGAGTAGTTTCACCATCTTCACGATCATAATAATTCCGGATAATTCCTTTGATAGTTCTTCATTCTTCGATTTCAACAATAATTGTAACGGTAGTAAAATCACATGAGTTTTGAACTACTAGTGTAATTCCCATTTTGCATTGTGCAAATTTCCAAACCGCAGCCAAGTTAGGAAAATGACCACAAGATCGGGAAATATAAACTTTACACTTTAAGAAACTAGCAACTAGCAACTAGCAACTGTAAATTAAACTTAATCTAACATGGTAGGTTAAGGTGTAAGGGTCTGTTTGTATACAAAACAAATAGTTGGTGTATTCCTAAAGATTGGTCTCTACGGGTTGTTCTAAGTGGATCATAACTCTAAAAGATAAGAGTGGAAATGGTTGATGAATAGAGGTTAACTAACCGGTGTAGTTAGTTAATAAGCACATGATAGGCGATTTGAGTTGTTATTCCTAAAATTTCTACCAATGTAAACAAGTGTACTCCAATTAACATCCATAATACTCTTATTGTGGTCTCGAATAGATATACCAGGCCAAATTCTAAAGTCTACAACATCACTAACAAACTCATAATTTTGTATAATTTGGGTAATCATTTGGAAATGGAAAGGCTTGAATCTCACAATATCTAACAAGGTTTATTGTGTACGGGTTATGTAACATGCATTTCACAAAAGTATGTTTGATTTTTTTTTAAATTTAGCATAATTTAAGCATTTTCGTGTCAAAAATTGGGAAGTAAACACTTCTAATTCCATCCCACTTGAATTATACAACGTCCTAGTTGTTATATTAAAACATTACAACGGGAATTTAAAAAGAATTAGAATGAGAAACTCCCCTGATATTTGCTCGGTAGATTTTCCAAGTTGCGTTTATGAGCAGATAACTGTGTGTTGGAAAGGTTTGAATCCTAGCTTTCCATGAACAACACACAGAGGAATTCTAGAAAATATGCATTCCACCAACTTCGTCGATATTTCTTTCACTGAGGTCCGGTGTAAAATAGAAAAAATGTGCATTCCTATCTTGGCATCTACGGTTAATTTAAACTAAACTAAACAAATTAAATACGAGTCTGTATGTGGATACGCTAGTATCAAATTAAATGAATACGTCGTTTTCAGAACTTGGACAATAATGTTTTTAAAGGCACAATAAAAATTAGGACTGATAACGTCCAGACAATCAATACGCCATATGGTATGGGGCGGATACGCCGTATTGATGTCTAGGAAGACAGACTCGATAAAATTAAATAACTAATCCTGGTTGTTCTCCAGGATGCACTTTTGTTTATGAAAGTCTTTTAAGTTAGAATTGTCTTCAGCTTCTCCTCATTTGAAATCATTACTCTCTCTTCTCCATTCTGTATTTTGGTGTGAATATCCTGCTTAGTTCCGTAACACATTCATGAACTTTGGTGCTGAACTTACTGCTGGCTTGGTTTAATCATACGAAAACATAATCCCAAAACGTTACATACCTATGATATATACGCAAAATATGAGAAAACTGTTTTAATAGTTATATACATCATGACATGAATAATAATAAATGTACAGATAGATATAAACAAAAGATAGGGATAGGAAGTATCATAGGTCTGGCTGCTATGGGTCATGCTGTGCTGTGGAGGTGCTGGCCTCGCTGGTCCTCTATCTGACTCGATGTCTCTAATAAGGTACATGGGTCTCAGAATATGGCACGTAGGCAACTCCTTCTCTGTCCATCATCCGTGCGAGGCCAGTAACGGCCAATGTACTGAACCTGGAAAAAATCACGAGCCATCGCGTCAATCACCTCGCGCTGCTCAGTTAATGCCCTACGAATCTCATATACATCCTCCTCTAATCTAGCCATCCTCTGTGGCATGGTCCTGGCAGCAACTAGTGGTGGTGGTGCATGTACGGGTTCCGGATTTGCCTGGCCACCCTCATCAACAATAGGGGCATCCTGAGCTACCCCATGGGCACCAGCCACAGCATGGGGCTGCCTCTCTGGTCCTATGGCCACCCAGGCCCATGTATCATCAACCTTCATACAGATCTGTAACCTCACCAGCTCACCCATATCGATAATCAGAAGTTCAGGGGCAATAACCGTCAATTCTCCAAGTATCTTCGCAGTCAAAAATCCAAAATGCTCAGCCAATCGAGCTACAAACTACCCACCAGAAATATGATCCCTGCTCTTCCTCCCAGCAGCAAACAATCTCAAATACCTAGCCAATAAATAAGGGACGTTGACCGAGCCAACGTCTATCCCTCTCAAATAGAACAAATCCGTCACGGTCACCTTCTCAGGTGCCTGACTCCTCCCAGCAATACTACAAGCAATCAACCTATGGCACAACCTAATAATAGGATCTCGAATCGTAATGTAAGATGGGGCTGTGCTAAGGAAATCTCCAATAGATGAGATCCCTATCCAATAATCCCTTAGATCCCCCTTGTCAGGATCTGTCTTGCACTATCGGCCCAGTAAGCACCGAATCCAACAGTCTGCATCTCCTCAGCAATGTATAATCCCAGGGCCAAAATAAACTCTCTCTAGCTCATATGCCTCCTAGCTCCATGAAATTCCCGAAGTCGAACTTAAAGAGTTACCTCCGCATCTCGAGTATGCGTTCTTAGAGGAAAATAACAAACTTCCAGTCATAATTCAAAAAGATCATTAGCCAAGATGAAAAGACCTCATTATTACATGTTTGAATAAACCAGAAAACAAGCATATTGCTTGGAAATACTTTCTGATATCGAGGCTTAGATCCAGAGTTTTGCTCTCACAATCCTCTTAGAGATGATTACCAACCTTCAGTCCAACATCAAGGAGGGTTAACCCTAAAATCCACAAGTCATCAAGAAAGAAGTAGAAAACTTCTTGTCGCTGGATTGTTTTATCAAATTTCAGTAGTCAATGGGTTAGTCCAGTCCATTGTGTTTCTACAAAAATGGTTGGTATGACCGTTGTCACAAAATGAAGAAAAATGAATTGTGCCTACAAGATTTGTCTCGGGATGGAGGTTTGCATCGTTATCGAAAGTTAAACGAAGCAACTTGTAAAGACCATTTTCCGTTACCATTCATGGACCAAATGTTAGAGCGATTAGCCGGCAACGAATTTTATTGTTTTTTAGATGGTTTTTCAGGGTATTTTCAAATCCCAATTGATCCTAAAGATCAAGAGAAAACTACTTTCACGTGCCCATACGGAACTTTCGCGTACCGTCGTATGCCATTCGGATTGTGCAATGCACCCGGAACTTTCCAACGTTGTATGATGGCCATTTTTCACGACATGATAGAAAAAACGATGGAGGTTTTTATGGACGATTTTTCAGTATTTGGAGATTCTTTTTCCTCGTGCCTTGCCATTTTGATAAAATGCTAAAAGGTATGAAGGACACCAAATAGAACAAATTGGGAAAAGAGCCATTTCATGGTTAAAGAAGGCATTGTTTTAGGACATAAGATCTCTAGAAAAGGAATTGAAGTCGATAAGGCCAAAATTGATGTAATTTCTAAGCTTCCTCATCCAACGACCGTCAAAGGAATTCGAAGTTTTCTCGGGCATGCTGGATTCTATCGAAGATTTATCAAAGACTTTTCCAAAATCTCTCGACCCATGACCCATCTCTTAGAGAAGAACACTCCCTTCATTTTTTCGGAAGATTGCATTCTAGCCTTTCAAACATTGAAAAGAAGTGACCGGGGGGGGAAGCTCCAATTCTCATTGCTCCAAATTGGGACCAACCTTTTGAAATCATGTGCGATGCAAGTGATTATGCAATAGGTGCGGTTCTAGGACAAAGGATTGAGAAGCATTTCCGACCAATTCATTATGCTAGCAAGACGATGACTGAAGCAGAAACGAATTACACAACAACCGAAAAAGAGATGCTTGCAGTTGTTTATGCATTTGAGAAGTTTCGATCATATCTAATCATGAACAAGAGTGTTGTTTACACGGACCACTCCGCTTTGAAATATCTCTTCAACAAGAAAGATGCCAAAGCACGATTGCTTCGATGGGTCTTACTTCTTTAAGTATTTGATTTTAAAGTTATCGATACAAGGGACTGAAAACTATGCAGTGATCACCTCTCATCGTCTTGAAAACCCTTTTCGGAAAATACTTTTGATCCAAAAGAGATTTACCGAGATTTTCCTTTAGAGGACTTTAAATGTGTTTAACTTCCAAAGACTAAAGTACCCGTGGTTCGGCCGATTTTGCTAACTACCACGCGGGGAAATTCATTAAAAAAGGTGTCAATCAGAGAAAAAAAAGTTCTTAAAGTCGGTAAACATTATTTTGGGATGACCCTTTTCTTTTCAAGACTTGTGCGGATCAAATAATCCGAAGGTGTGTAGATGGCAAAGAAGCTCTCGGAGAATTTCGAAGCTTTCACACAGTGGACCCACAGGGGGACAACTACGGAGCCAACTTTACGCAAGAAGATTTTTGATGCGGTTTCTTTTTGGCCTACCATTTATAAGGATGCTTTCGAATTGATCAAATCTTGTGATGCTTGTCAAAGGCAAGGCAAAATCTCTCAACGTGATGAGATGCCTCAAAATGCAATCAAAGTTTGTGAGATTTTCGATGTTTGAGGGTATGATTTTATGGACCTTGTCCGTCACTCTTGGGGTAACAAATATATTTTGTAGCCGTCGATTATCTTTCCAAGTGGGTTGAAGCGAAAGCGCTCCCTACCAACGATGCTAGGGTAGTTGTTAAGTTCTTAAAATCCCTTTTCTCCCGATTCGGTGCTCCGAGAGCAATCATAAGCGATCGTGGGACCCATTTTTGTAACGACAAATTTGATAAAGTTATGTCTAAATATGGTGTCACCCATCGTCTTTCAACTCCTTACCATCCTCAAACGAGTAGTCAAGTTGAAGTCACGAATCAAGGTCTTAAAAGAATTTTAGAGAGGACGGTCGGAGAAAACCGTGCCTCATGGTCAGACAAGTTAGATGATGCATTATGGGCTTTTAGAACCGCTTACAAGACTCCAATTGGATGTACTCCTTACAAGTTAGTCTATGGAAAAGCGTGTCATTTACCAGTTGAGCTAGAACACAAAGCATATTGGGCTCTCAAGCATGCCAACTTCGATTTAAAGACCGCGGGCGATCATCGAAAGCTTCAACTCAATGAACTTAGCGAGCTTCGTGATCAAGCTTATGAGAATTCGTTAATCTACAAGGAGAAGACAAAGAAGCTACACGATTCCAAGATAAAGAATCGAATCTTCTGTGGTGTCAAGTCCTTCTTTTCAACTCCCAGATTAAGGATTTTCTCGGAAAGCTCAAGTCCGATGGTCCGGATCCTTTCACAATACACTGAAGGTTTATCCTTTATGGCATGCAAGGTTGTCTCATGCACTCTGTTGGTTCTAATTTCAAAGTCAACTGCCACCGTTTGAAGCACTACTATAGAGGGGATACACCACCATTGGTTTATCCGGACCTCAGGACTTTACTAAGGGACAAACTATAATTCAGTATCGAGAGGTCAAGGCTTGCACTTCGGTATAAAAACAAGCGCTTTCGTGGGAGTTCACCCCATGCTTATCCTTTCTATTTTCTTTCTATTTTCTATTAAATGTGTTGTGTTGAGAGAGGCTTGTACTCTTTCCGATTTCTCGATGTTTGTTGCTTGTTTGTTGTGATTTTTGCAGGATTCTCCCAACAAATTCAATGAAGCCTCTCGTGTCCGGTTGATTTTTCCCGTTCTACTCGAGCTTCTCATCCTTTGTGTGAAATTAGTTTGGGGAGATCCATATCTTTCTTTCAATTATCCATTAACGTTTATCTTTGCTACTTCAATTAAAGGCTTAGATTAGTAGAGGCCGACTTTAAATCTTGAGGACAATGTTTCATTTAGTTTGGGGAAGGGATCTATCGATTTGATGTTGCTGCTTATTTGTTTTTGTTCTAATACCCGTTGTTTCCACACAAAAATAGCAAAATTTTAAAATTTTCAGTCTTGTTATTTAGTTATTTACTATATAAAAAAAAAAGTGTGTTAGACAATAATGTGGTTTTCCGTTGGTGAGAATATGTAAGTAATTTTTGACACCACCCCACCCCCCCCCCCCCCCCCCACCCCCCCCCCCCCCCCCCCCCCCCCCCCAACCCCCCCCCCCCCCCCCTGATCGTAGTGTAGTGTTCTAGCTTTCTTCCTGAAGCATTTAAAGATGATAGTTTGTGCGTAGTCTATTTAGACATTTAAACATAGCTAGACTTGGGAAATCGTTAGTAAATGAAGAACTTGTGAAATCTTCAAGTAGATTTTAAATATGCCAAGTTGATTTTTATAGGCTAAGTTTTTGCAAATTTCTTTGCGTAAAGAATAGGATGATAGTCGTTGTTTACGAATTTAGGATGCTTTTTTTAAAAAAAAAATACAAAGTTTATTGAAAACTTAAAGGATTATACCGCAATTAACTTGTGTTTTTTCTTCCCAAGCTCTTAAAATGTTTAATTATACGTGTTCTCTGTTATTTTTGCTAATGTAAGTGTTTTACTTCTTAAAAATGTATAATCAAAATATTCAAGTGAAAAAAAAAGCTTATCGATGATGAGAACCAAATTTCGTTGGTAAATAAGAATTGTTTAGTTCTAGTTTATACTTTGGTTTTCGTAAATACGAAATTTTACTATAATAAAAAACAATAAGTGTATAAAAAAGGATGCAAGTTATAATCCTTAAGTGTTAATAATTAATATACAAACTCCATCGCAATAAAGTACATGGGCATTTGTCGGTTCGCTCCCGATGTGACATCGAAAGAAAAGGTGGAGGTTGTATATTTAGGGTTGATATCATAATAAGTACGCGAGCTCTTGTCGGAGGCGAGGCCGATGTGTCGTCGAAAGAAAAGTGATACCAATTCCTAGCCCAATAAAGTAAATAGTAAATAATAAAGTTGCAAAGTTAAAAAATAAATAGTAAAAGTTTCATTTTCTAAAACCAAGGTATTCTTTTGAATTAAGGTTTGCAAAAGTCTACAAGGCTTTTTCATCGGAAGTTCATACGTTTCGGTTAGTATTCTCCGGATGGGGTGTACAAAAGCCTTTGCCACTTACCGATGTAGGTGGGATCGCTAGAGAAGAAGTATTTCATGGGAACAGTGAACTACGTGTATGTAGCTTAAGGAGGTTTTTGTTTGCTTTGAGTTGTGATTATTCTAAGTGATTAACATATTAGCCCAAAAGGCCCATGTGTAAAGCTTGGTTGGATTTCAACTATCTAATATGTGGATTTAATGGTTTGAATTAATTTGAACACACTCACCTTAATATATGATTTATGTCGGGAAGAGGAATTCACAAGTTGTAATTATAAGTAGTCTTAGCATCTTAGTTCGTAGTTAACAGTGATCTTATTTTTAAGCTTAGCATGGGAAAAGTGAAAAATCGGGGATGATGAAGTTATCTTTTAGACACTTAATTGTGCTTTTTGTTCTATGATCCTAAAAGTTACCAATAAGGTAATGAAAACAATACATTATGTCAACACAAATAAGTTGTAGTTAGGAAGTTAATTATCAAGAAAATAACTTTGAAAATGGGAAGTCGGGTGTTTTATAACTTGTGATCTCTTTTCGTTCTCAAACAAAACTCTTTGCTACTTTTCAAAGGTTTAGTTTTGGGAAGTTTCGAGGTTTTTGTATACAGGCAAGTGATAGTGCGTGTGGAAAGTTTGGGGAATTTTGATAAGTGTAGAATACACATATCCATTTATGCCTAAAATAACCCAATTAAACCCAAAACAGACCAAAAATGGCAAAAATGTGCTTGTATTTGTGTTTTGTGTGTGCAGGTACGGATAAGTCAAAAATCACAAGAAAACAGTCAAAAGCGGGCAAACACGGACACGAGAATCAGAAGAGTACAAAGCCGAAGCCAAAAACATTAGCCCATTTCTCTTTTATGAAGCCACAAGGACCAATCTTGCAAATCCCGAAAGTTATTTATAACTAGAAAGAGAGGAAAGAAAGAGAAGGACCACTTGTGCAAACTCCCCAAAGTCCAACAGTTTTAACTGTCGAAATAAGGGCGCCAAAAGTTACTATTCACCCGTCGTCCCAAAGTTACCTTTTACTCAAAATCAAAGGGGTTTCTCAAATTAAAGGGTGCTTAGGTCAATTCAAGTGATCGTTTACAAGATGGCAGGGAGAGATTAGTCAAATCAATGCTCTAAGTATCCCTCTCCCAATCAAAGGCCACGTCAACAATGGTGAAAGCACAAATTTATGTGGGTTTTTGCACTAAAATACTCACAAAAGAAGCACAAACGTCACATCAATGGAATGACACGCTGGCAATCTTCAGGTGTCCACAGCTTGATCAAACGGCCACAATTGATGCTTGGATGATTGAAGAAATGAATGGTTGAGATTGAAAGATTGGAGAGCAGGGCAAGAAATCCTAGAAGCTTCTTTCAGCACTATAAAAAGGCCTCACCTCTCACACACACGATATCTAGTTTTTGTAGTTATTAGTCTGTGCTTAAATTTCGTAGTTTTCTTAAATGTAATTTTTCCTTAAAATGTTTTGTAATTTCCTTTCCAAGTTATGTAATCAGTACAATTTTGTTAATGGAAATTAGTATATCTTGTGCTATTGATCTTGAAGTAACACGCCCCGGACCCTTATTCCGCTGCGACCCAATTTGGGGGTGTTACATCATATGCCTCCTAGCTTCTCCCAACTAAAACTGTAGGGCCCCAGGTGTATCCAAATCAAGTATGGCCTGACCAAACCTAAATGTACTAAAAAACTCCAAAATAAGCTTGTGTACCAACGGTCCCCTAATATCAAAAAGTCATCTCCAAGCTTGGCTAGTGAACAAACTAACTCCCTGAGCATCCCTGTGCTCCATGAGCATCCTACCACTCAATCCCTCAGCCATCAAATCCGACAATCCTCCAAAATCAAATACCTGCACCCTATGCACCTCCCTCCTATATATCCTAGTCAATCTCATCTCAAAATCCTTAATATCAGCCTCATTGTACTGTAACCCCTCGTACCTAAGAAATGGGTGTCTTAGCTCACACGGTGGAAGAGCCATATCTACAAAATTAACAAGGATAACACAAGGATTATATAAATTTAAACCTTCTGTTCTGAGGGTGGATACGGCGTATTCATAAATGGATACGCCGTATAAGGATCAATATGCTCGACACGCCGTATAGGTTTTTAGTCTATACGGCGTATGGGTTTTAAAATTCAGGATCCTTATCTCATTAATACGCCGTATTCAACTTAACGAATATGCCGTTTTGAGGTTTTAAAATTTGGTAAAAAATTGGTCAATACGCCGTATCCATGTTATTGGATACGCCGTATTGATCTGCAATATGCAAACGAAAAGGGGGTTCCCCTGTTTACCCATTTTAACCCAATTAAAACTCACAAAACTATTAACATATATTCAGGGGAGGGGGGAGTCATTCAAACAAAGGCATATCTCCTAACACCATAAACCAAACCTTAATTCTAATTTGGATCGAAATAGTAAATTGAAAAAAAGGGAAAGATTATTACCGTTTGATTGTGATAAAGGAGTGTGTTATTACGAATCTAGAACAAGGGATGATCTCCAGGAATTTTTTTGTGGTAAAGTTTGTGTGTGTGTGTGTGGTGAAAGATATATGGTAAAAACAGATTCGGCGTATTGATTGAGTTTTTATACCCAAACTCAATACGTTGTATCGAGTTTTACATGATACGCCGTATTGGCGAATTTTGTTAACTTAGTCAACGCAAGTTAAAAACAGTGGATACACCCTATAGGTTTAACCCTAATACGCCATATCCGTCCTTGGAGACCAATTTTCCTAAGGTCGAACGGAATGATGAACGGCACATACAAAGAAAACCTACCTTGGCCTCTACAACATTAGCGTACAATCACCATCCTTATAATACCACTTAAGGTCGAACGGAATGATGAACGGCACATACAAATTCATAATAAAGCATAATAGCATCCCGTTGAAAAGATAAATCCAAGTTATGATATTGCCAAAACGGCAACTATAAATCCATATGAGAAAGGAATGCATTCATTATACATAAATATTTCCAAATCACGATTTTTACTTTTAAGTTCCATGACAAAACTTCCTGTTCTGAAACTTTTAGTGATTTTATCGTGACTTGTTTCAAAAAGCTTATTTGACCCATGTGTAATTTTATTACCCTCTGAAGACTGTATTATATCGATATCATTATCATCATTGTCTTTTTCTGATTTTAAATCGCAGGACGAATAATGTTGAAGGGGAATAGATCATTAAAAGTACAAAACATTTTGTTCTCTCATCATATTCAGACAATGATGTTTCATTATTTAAATCAAATTTATCGATATGTTGAGGGTTTAAAATCAGTTCAGTTAATAAATTAGATTTAGACATTTGAGCATCATTGTAAACAATGGCTGGAAATTCATTCTCAAAATCTTTAAAGAGGTCTACATCATCAACATAACTGGTCATAGGCTTGGGTGGCTGAAAAGAAGGTATATCGGCTTTTTCATTATCGTTTTCCAAATCCGTTTTCAAATTGTTGACATAAATCATTTTATAAGAAAACGAGTTTTTGTCATAAATTATTACGTAATCCTCATCGTCGGATTCGTCAAAGGATATTCTAAATTTGATATCATCGTTTACAGGAGTACTTACTCGAGATTTGCACAGAACTGCATCTTGAGGTGCAAAGGCATCGTCAATGACTGTAGCTGGGAATTCAGCTTCCATAGATCTAAGGTCGTGAAGATCGTCATCAATCTTGACCATCCCATATGTAGCAGTTTCCTGTTAAACATCCGACCACGCCCTACGATCTTTTCTCTCAGCTTGATAATTCTACCATAGTCATGTTGGGATCATCATCCTGAAATTAAACTTACTAGAAAGGTAGTAAACAACCAATACGTCCATATTCTAGAGGACTGAAAACGCCTACACAAAACCACAATAAACAACAAGAATACAAAATAACTCTAAACTACTCTATTCCCATAAGGTTAGATCTAACTAACGATAAAACCAAAATATCAAATAAAAAACAAGATTAATTTTTCAATCTACGAAAAGCATCGCCAAAAACTTGATGTAGTCGCGTTGTTTGGTGTATATTTTTTATGATTCAAGTTTTTAAATTTATATTTGGCCGACTAAACCCAAAAACAACACTTAACAGGCTTGTACAAAGTTCGGTAAGTAGTTTCGTGGCAAGTAGGGTGTTGAACACTTAAACGAGGTTAAATCAATCAATTTAATTAATATCTTTGGTTATCTACAATCTATGTAATTCCTATTCTATTCTAAACCTATTCATCCTAATCCTAAGTCTAATGGGAAAAGGGGTTTTCAGCCTAAAGACTGACACAGTTTTGTTGGTGACTACAATCAATTCAAGTCACTTTAACCACTGAAGAACAATCTAACAAAAGATAAAAAGATCAGTCGAGCCAAATATAAGAAAACTGTATTAACCATTATTAATCCGATATAATGTTGTTTGGTTTATAAGTGCAATTGATTTTCTTCTTTTCAATGCGGTATATCATTATTAAAACTTAGGCGTTACATCATCCTAAGACCTAGACACATTAATTTTGTCACAATTAAAGCATCCGCATAAATCATCCTTATTTGCTGATTATAATCTATCTTAGGGATTAAAGCAATGGTGATCTTGTTAAACCCTAGCTCATAGAGACTTTACCCACTTACTGCTTAATGGTAATTTATACACTAGTAGTCCACTTGTCCAACTATCCAATGGAATCAGTATGTTATTTGTTGAATTATCTAGGTTCACCTTCTAGTCAACACGTTCAATAAACCATTGGCAATATCCAATTAACTAGTTAAGCCCAAAACGTATCCCATACACAGATTTAGAAGGACCATACTTGTGATCCTATGATTCTAGATGTATAAATCACTATATGGAGAGCTATCCTGGACTCTAGATTACTTGCTTCATATCACTAGATCTAGTTGAATGATAGGTCGTATACGAAAGCACGTAAACAAGTATAAATTGATAAACATAAACAAGCATACAATGATAAATCAAGAAATTCAGATAAACAATACCAAACATTCAAATCTTTATAATAATGGCTAATACCCGAAGGTATTAGCCTTCAAACGTCATAATAAATACAAGAGCAATTATTTAGCCAATGTAAACTAACCGATTTAACGAGTGATACCAAAAACTGAACGATTATTAAAGTATATGAAATTACACGTTGTCTCCTATGGAATTGATAACGTTGCTTGACCTCTTCTGCTCTTTTTCTTCTCTTAAAATAAACTTTTGTGGTTTAGGCATTAAGAATATGATTTAGCACACCTAAAACTCGTTTTTGAGTTTTGTATTTATAGGGTCTGGAAGTCGGTTTGATACGGCGTATCCAAGGATTGGATACGGTGTATTGGGGATTTCTTAGAGTAGGGACCACGTTTGATATCTTCCAAAAAATTCACACACTATATCTTCAATACGGCGTATTAACATCTTCTGGATACGGCGTATTAAGCTTCATTCCTTTGTGGTCTTTGGTGAGTGCAGGCATGGATATACCGTATCTTCCTTGATGGATAAGGCGTATTGGTCTTCAGAATAGTAATCTTCAAAATATCTTCATTTAAGCTCCAGAATGCGTGCCTTTTGTTAATATTCACCAAGTACTCTTTAATTACTACAATTCTCAAATATAAATGATTAAGTAACAATTCTTTGCAATAATTATACAAAATGGGTTAAGAACATGGGATAAATGATGCTATAAAATAGATGTTATTTGATGTCATCATCTATACAAGGCAAGAACCAAAGTTTGGCATGACAGGAAACTCAAGATGAGAGAAGAATTCAAACATGGAAACAAAGTGTTTCTCTTTCATTCGAAGTATAAGTTCAAGCAGTCAAAGCTCATATCTCGTTGGCTAGGACCATACGTAGTAAAACATCAATATCCATTCGGATATGTTAAACTATATGGAAAAGATGGAAAATGTTTATTGTTAACGGCCACCAACTCAAGTTATATCATGAAGAAGAAGATTATAATGACCAAAGGGAAGCAGTCACTCCCTTTTTTCTGAAAGAATGAACTCCAGAAGCAGGAGTCTAGCTAACTACTCTCTTAAAAATTAAACGCTTCTCGGGAGGCAACCCGTGCTTTACTTAAGTGTGGAGGAGTCCCTCCTCCATACAACTCCACTCATTTCCTTTATTTATTTTCTTAAAAAAACCCTAAAAATATTTTCTTTTTGTGTGTTTTTACGTGTTTAGTTTTATGCAGGTATTATAGCTCAAATCTGGAAAATTATGGAGTATGCTCAAGGATAGCTTTCTCGCAAGCTACAATTCTCTATGCCTCGGGAAGTATCGTTTTCCATTAATTTTCCATATTTTCTAGTTATCATTTATCACATTGAGGGCAATGTTCAACTTAAGTGTAGAGGGGAGCCAAATAGGAAAAATTAATAAAATTAATCATATCCTCCCATGTTTGCCCTGCCAAAATTTTTAATGTAAATCTCAAAAATCTTAAAATTAATATATATGCTTTCAATATAAAAATATGCTCTTAGTAAGGCAAATCCACCCGGATTGACACTATAGCTAGCACAAGCCAATCTACTAAATTATGAGAATTTTAAGCCTTATAATATATTCACCTACCTACCTTTGGTACCTAAGATAATTGATACCTTTAGCTTGTTCGAGTTAAGGTTTGAATGCAATTCAAGTGTCTTATTCGTCGTTACGGCTGTGTATTTGTAATTTGTCGCCTTTTCTAGAACAATGGTATTGGCTGAAAATTATATTTGAGTGAGCCGGTAATTTAGAAGCTCTAGAACTTATGCTTGATCATCATTTATTAGACAGGAGCCAGATTAATTCATAAGCAAAATCGTATGTTATGAGGAGAAATTAATCCCAAAAGTTCTTGTAGTACTCCCTTTTAATGCTAATTGCTGACGTACAAATGATTGAAGGAAATTTCTCAAAATAAAGTTCTGTGCCAAGCCTTAGTTATCATGGTATAAAAAAAGTTAAACAAAAAAAAAAAGAGAGAGAAATAAAAACTCAAAGTTTCAAGGCTTAAGTTCGGCACTAGAGATCTGTATATGCTATTCTCCCTCATCGGTATCAAGTTCCCCCCTTCGGTCATGTTTATGTGTCAAGTACAAGCCTATGGTAGTTGTCTAGATTATGTCTGCGCATTTGAGTGACTTCACAATTATAAACCCTATCTGAGTGACTCGAGTGAATTAAAAAATCAAACACATTTCCCTGTGAGGTGCTCTATTATGTGTCTAGGCCTGAAAAGTTAACTAAACCAGTAAACACTTTTTAAAAAATCAAAAATTTTCTCCACGACACGATAAATGATCTTGTTTTTCTTGCTTTATATTACTTGAGGGTAAGCAACAGCTAAGTGTGGAGGGATTTGATAACGCCTAAATTCTACATGTTTTTTGGCGACGTTATTTGTATATATTTTATCATTTCTCGAGAATTTTTGATATTTAAAAGCATAAATTATGTGCAGGTTCACTTGAAATAATCCTGAGCTCAAAAGAAGTAAAGTTCAAGTGTTTTCGATTATAGGAAAGCATGTTAGAAGAAAAGAAAAAGCTTAAGGCTGAAAAAGACACAAGTACGCCGCACTTTCCCCAAGTGCGCCGCACTTCTAAGCGAACTCAAGAATTAAAGTCAATTAAATGAAGATTGCATTTATACCCCAAGTACGCCTCACAAATATTTTTTGTGCGCCGCACTTCTTGATAAAAATTAATTACCTTTCGCATTTATACCCTTTGTGCCGCACAATCTTTTGTGTGCGCCGCACTTTTACCCTAAACTTAGCCTATAAATTAGGACGAATTTCACACAAATTACATCATCTCCCACTTAAATATCTCTCATACTTACTCACTTCATTCATCTCACACAACCAATTCATCATATCTCCAATCCTTCATTCCAAAAACACCATAAACCTTTGAAGATTGAATATTAAACCACGAAGAACGAAGAAGAGTATCATAGATTTTATAAGAATAAAAGGTTGTATTTTGATTCCATACTTGTTACGGGGAGAGTTTTGATCCATATTCTTACTCGGATATAGTATGTTTCTTGTTTATCAATTTAATCTTGTGATGAACATCATAGCCATGAGAGGCTAAATCTCTCATGACTAGTCGCTGAAAATAATATAATGAATAAGCGTTTGGTATAATTATGATCTTGTTAATCTTAAGCTTATGTTATAATCCTATCGTGTCTAATCTTATCAACTTTGATTATATACTCACACCGGTATAGGTCGAAAGACCCGTTGTGATCTATATAGCTTTAAAGTTTTGTCTATGATCTTTATCGTTTGTGACGAGAAATCCACTTACGTTATTTGATAAACAAAAATAGATTTGATATAATAGTAACTGGATTATTTGAGTGACACATTTAATCGAGTTAACTAAATGCGAGTCTTAAGTTAAACAAGTGAATTCGTAAAAATATTTTCTGACGAGAAAACACTTTTTATGTTCAAAGTCGGAGATCGTAACTATTACCACTGCTTATGAATTATATGAAATTATCCGAGTACTCATATTTCTCACATTTGTTAAAGTTTATTTTTCAGCTGATTATTTAACACTACGCAAATCCCTGTGGACGACATGGTCTTACCTAAAAAGATTATACTACATACGTGGGTTATACTTTGACCCGTGTGTTTCCATCTAATAACCGGTAATCTCAGTCTTATAAATTTAATGCTTTCAAAACACATCAACGTTTGATAAAATCCTCTGGTTGTTGTTGGTAGGGGTGGAATAGTGTATGTGTGTGGTGGTGTATTTGCAAGTAAAGCATGTAGAGCTATAGCTGGAGTCTTAAAGTAAAGAGTTAATGGATCATGAGATTTAGCTATCCTTACTACGCGAGTCTCATTAGCCTCCAACTGATTCTGCTTCAAGTAATCATATATCTTGTTATAGTCCACAATGTACAAATCCATTAACTGCTTAACACGAGTGACGACGTGTGCCTATTCAAGTTGAAGGTTATTAAGAAACTTGAGGTTTGTATGAATTGTTTTTTGTGTAATCTTGTTTCGGTCCAAGTCATTGATCAAACATCTCATTAATGGATTGTTTCCATGCGGATCATTAGGCTCAGGATTGCTCGGCTCTGGTTTTAGTCGTGTATGGTTCAAGATTGGAGTGCCAATTGAGAGTTGTACTCTTTTTTCTTTATTCGGGGGTTTTCTCTTTCGGTTTTACCTAGGAAGGTATTTTAAGGAGGCAGTCTCTTTTGGCTTACTATAATCCTAGTGCGCAACTATTGGATAGATTTGGGGACATGTGTTATGTTAGGTAGTCTTTCCCTATTGGTCTTCTTGTTAGTGTATTTAGTGGGTTTTAGTTCATTTGTGGCATGTCACAAACAGATTAGTGGTTGTTCAAGCATTTGCTCGAGGTTAATGTGGTACTTCAGCCACATTCCATTATACTTATTTTTTGTGATTAATATATTTTACTGGGGTAATTCCTTTTACCCAAAAAATCATTCAAAGTATGAACCTATAGTTTCACCCTTAGTTCATGCAAACTTCTCAAGTTCATCTAAAAGTATGATACTTTTTTCCTGAATTCCAATTTCAATACCTTTCTTCAACCTCTGAATTTTTTTCCACATTTCATGTGTAGTCTGACAACTATCCACAGCAGCATAAACATCGGTTGGCAAACCTAAGAGTAGAATGTGCATTGCTTGATCATCAGCCTCAACCTGCTTTTGTTCAGTTTCATAGAGATTAGCGTCAGTCAGAAGTGTGTAGTAGCATAAACATCGGCTGGCAAACCTAAGAGTAGAATGTGCATTTCTTGATCATTAGCCTTAACCTGCTTTCATTTAGTTTCTTTGAGATTAGTGCCAGTCTAAAGTGTGTAGGTGTTAGGTACAGGTGGTGTAGCATTTTCATCATCGGGTTCAAGGATTTATTTGTATTAATACGAACCTTCCAGAATGGAGTTAGCAAGAAGTCTTGCATTGGGTTTGCTCTTACAGTAACGAATAATTCTGCTTGACCATTGCACAAAATTATCTTTAGATAGCATGGGAGATGGTTTTCGGAACTAGTAATTATTGAGTAGCTATTGAAACGTGTGCTAGATGCTCAAGATCTTAAGACGATAAATTGACGAGTTGTTGTTTTTTATTCGAAGTGATTTGGTTTTTGGTTTGTGATTTGTCTTAGTGAACGAGTTGGTGAATAAAGAACTTAGAAGATTTGTGGTTTGAAAAGTCAAAATTTCGCCAAAGATTTCAAAATCACGCCAAAAGTTTCTCAAAAACTCGTTGTGTACTCAAGCCAAAATCTCGACGTGTGTTATGTTCAAAATCTCGCCGTAGTGTTTGATAATCTCCGCAAAATTTGATTTGAATTTCTCGCCTTATAAGCCTTCAAAATCTCGCCAGAAAAGAGTTGAAAATCTCGTCGTTAATAGGATCAAAATCTCTTCGTTTGTTTTCAAAATCTCACCGAAACAAAGCTTCAAAATCTCACCGGATCTTAACTCGATTATCTTGTCAAAATTTATGAAAATCTCGCCGTGCTCAAAATCCAAAAACTCTCTGAAATGAGCCAAAATCTCGCTGGTGACGAGATGAAAACGAAACATTTAAAATCACTTTAAACCCCGTTTTGAAACATTTTGTATCCATTCTTGTTTTACCTGCCTTTCCTCTAATGTGTAAACAACCTTAAAAATATAAACATTAAGGTGTAAACACACTAATAAGTAGAGATCAAGCGTAAAATATACTAGGACTCAAAAACTGCAAAAAATGAAAAAAACTTATAAATTTGCAATAACGTTGCACCCTTTTGTGTTATCTTGCTTCTAAACCACTAGTTCATCCTTCAATCCTTGGATTCTAAAGAAAACTAGCAAGAATCAAAAGTTTTGAACACAAAAAATCAAGTCTTTATAACTTATTTCTACTACAAGTTTCAAACCAAGGTTTTTCCAATAAAAACTCACACTAAATCATCCCCGTGGCTCTTGATACCAATTGATGAATATATATTGTATGGCTACTAAATAAGCACAAGAGAATAAGAATACCAAATAAGCTAATAAGCTATGGAGAAAGGAAGAAAGTAGAATGAAGTTTAGAGAGAGAAAGAAAGAAATATTAAATAAGAGAGAAAGGTGGTGAGATTACAAATGAACAATTAAGTAACACACACACACACATACACACACATACACACACACTCCCTTGGGAAGGGAGTTGTATTTATACTCACAACCCCCTAGATGGGGTGTGGGTTTTTAGTAAGGAGATGGGTTGGGCTTGGTCATTGTGATGGGCTAAGCCCGTAACTTAGGCAACATTAGCTTAAAACCTAGGCATGTATAACCCGACTAACCTATTACAATATTACAAAGCTCGTAAACCTAAAATAACTCAAACTTCATAAATAAGTGTTTCTAACACTATCCAATAGTTAAACCACACGCAATAAATACTCACCTAAATCAATTACCTAAGACGTAGGATTTATTGATTAGTCACGTTTTAATAGACGTCTAGCTACCCTACGGTTTGTAACTAGTTTTCTACTACCTAACGTGCACACTACTAACAAGATTCAATAGATCAAGTAAATTAACAAGGTTTTATGCAATCATAAGCAAAACCAATCAAAATTTAGCCTAACATGTTAACAATGCGAAAAGACAAATAACTAATCAAATAATCAAAAGACATCATATTGAATGATTAAGAATCAAATACTTAACTGAATGATACATGTGAGTTATGGAAGTAACAAGAAAAAGAAAAGCCCTAAAATTCATCTAAGTATCAGCTCCCAAAAACTCTCCAATTTTCCACGCCAGTTTAAGAAAATAATGCAAGAATATATATAGAAAACAACTTGTGACAACGTCGGGTTAATGCCTATGACATCGTCACCTCGTCGACTCCAGATTAAGGTTTTCTCCACCGCCTCATTTTTACGGCGTCACAAATGTCGTGACGTCATCCCTTAGACATCTTGATACGTCATGTCACACCCCCAAAATCATGCAGCGGAAAGGTAACCGGGGGTGTAACACCCCAAATTGGGTCGCAGCAGAATATGGGTCTGGGGATGGTACTTCATAGATCAATAGCACAAGATATATATATAGGAACGACCATTTAAAAGTCGTTTAAAACTGATACATTAGATTTAACAAATTATTGTTACATAAGTCTGAAACTTCACTTGTTCATTGTTCAAAATACATAGATTTTAGTCCATAACAAAATATATCCCCAAAATTGAATGCAACCAAATCTTTAATGCATACGACTTCCTAAAATAACGACCACCAATGT
>BQNB010097193.1:0-25444 GCA_026074375.1 Tanacetum coccineum | reverse complement strand
GCCGCTAATACATTATTTGTATATTTTATGTATATATACTATTTCCGTCCAATCCTAACTTATCTCAATTTCTAAAGCTGATAAGCCTCGCGGCAAAGTAAAATGCCATTACGAACAACTTTCGTGTTTCGCCGGAAGGCTGAAACGGGCTCGAAAGTGCTCGAATCGTTTAATTAATAGATATGTCAGATTTAATATATTAAAAATAACTTATTTTCTATTAAAGTGTATATTCCGATTTCGATCCAGTTTCTTCGTTATTTGAACTTAAAAGTCCCGTTTTATATCAAAACATCCGTATAATTATAATTTGTTATATTTTGTAAATCAAAATATAATTTATCAACATCTCGATTCCCGAATCTTATGTTTCGATTTTTGATATTTATTATTCGGTATAAAAGGTGTAAATGTCCATTTTTGGTCCAACTCTCGTCTCAGATATATCCAATATCACTTATACATTAATATCAGTCTCGTTTCAATATTCATATCGTATTTTACTTAGACCGCGCAATTTAATATTTTTCATCACATTATATATATATCAAATAAATGAAACAATTTAATATATTTTCGCGTTAACTTAAACTCACTTTATTTCGGTGTCAACACACAACTCGACGCACCCCGGCTGATGGACAGCCAAACGCACCCTTGTGCGTGGCTGTTAAGCCAAACGCACCCTAGTCTCGTGTATAATAAAACCAAACACACCCTGGTTCGTTTTCTACTACACCAAACGGACCCCTTGTTATTATATTCAATCCAAACTCACTTTTCGGGTTTCGACAACCAACCCGGCTGTCCCAACAGCCAACCCGGCTGTGGTGGCAGCCAACAAACACCCCCGGCTGCGAACATCAACCAAACGCACCCTTGTGGTTGTTAACCCTTTTCCCGACCCGACAACCCTTGCCCCGGCTGTCCCGAGCCAAACCCAACAACCCGGCTGCCAACCCGACCCAAACACGCCCTAGGTGGGGCTGTCACAGCCAAACCCCCTTTTTGGTGTTATAACAAAAACCAACGCACCCTTATTCGGTGATAACCACAAGAATCAAACCCGACAACCCAACCCACACGAACACCCCTTTTGTTGTTCTTCGCACGAACCAAACCAACCCGCTGCACACCCCCTTTTTGGTAACACGCCCGACGCACCCTTGTGGGTATTAACAACCCGACGCAGCCCCCGAGGTGTTGTGAATCCCACAAACCAAACGAACACCCCCGGCTGATATAACCTTAACCCGACCCAACTGTCAATCCAAACGCACTCTTTGTTTTCTGTTTTTACTCAACCAAACCGCACCCTTTTTGTTAACATACAAACCGGTTGCACCCTTGTGGAGAGAGCGACGAGGAGATTGAGATGGTGGTGATGGGTTGCGGCTGTTGGAGAGGGGGAGAGGAAAAAAAAATGGCGCGTGGGGCGAGTGTACATGGGGATCGGGTAGATCGGGTGGTGGGGAGTCTTTTTGGTCTTGCCGGAAAAATCCCGCCGGAAAAGTTTTCCGGCGGTGGTGGGTGGTGGCCGACGGCGAGGGAGTCGCCGGAGAAGAAGGTGGGGAGGGAGAGAGTATTAAAAAGTGTGTGTGTATAAAAGATGGAAATGAAATGAAATAATAGTTATAAGTTTATATATATATAAACTAAAGTGACAAGTTTAATAAGTTGAGGGTTTAAAGCGTAACAATTTTTATTATGCCTTTGGATAATATTGGTATTCGCGATCATTTGAGACGACTTACGACGATTCAAATCTCGTAAACTTGCGCCATTGTTTTTATAATCATTTTTCTGATTAAAAATGAGTATTTATTTGATAAATTATTCCGAAAAAAATTTTATAACATTAATTAAAATATTGTTATTCATTTGTGAACCGGTTCGCTCGTCCGAAATAAAAATGGATTTCAACTCGAATAGTCGCGTTTCAAAACGCTTTTAATTAAAAATGATAAATAATTAATTTAATATTTTTATTAACATAATTACTGAGAATTAAAAACAAATTATATTGTTCTTGTGTGTCGCGTTGTATATGTTCGAATTATGTTTGCGGTGCTGTTCTTAGCGCTTTTCGGCTCGTTTCCAGGTTCTCGGGCAAAACTAAAAGCTTGCCAGGAATGTCAATCCACGTCAAATTGCTTTAGAGTCCGAGACGTGAAAACGTGATTTTGATGATCGTTCTTATAAGTCATGCCAGAACTAAAAAGTCCAAAGATTGACTCGTCAAATGAACTAAATTCGAAAATTCTCGGATGGTTACAACTAGATTCGAAGGAATCTTTGATGTGTCAAAATGCACTTCTCCCAGTTTTAAGAGTTAACGGTATTCTAATAATCGGGGAACTCGGGTGTCATTCGGTATTGCGTTGACAAAACATTCATTCGTGAAACAAAAGATTTCACTATAAGATTGTCAATTATTTTTCTCGGCGTAAACAAGTTTCTTTTGACAATCCTCATTCAATGGAAGGATATCTACCCCCATTATCCGATTGAACATCTTAGAAATATTTAGGCGGTTCTTCCCTTAAGGGAATGTCGGTGTGTAATAGGAGTATCATTCCTTTAATTTCAATTGTCCCCAAATATACAATTGGAATTGTTTTCATAAATGGAAGTAGGACTTAAAAAATCTTTCACCAATTCATTCAAAACGTTTTTGATAGTTCTCATCGTAATATCATCAGGATTAACATCTAGTCTCTGGGGTTGGGATAGGATACGTAACATCTAGATTCCCGTGATCTTTTTGTGTGTTAAGATGCTCTACCCTTTGATAGAGAGATTAAAACACGGGCATTCCTCGGGCAATTCTTTGCATTTCTCTATAATAATTTCTGTTTACAAAACACTTTATATCCGGTTATCTGATGGCATCTAATGACGAGATGCCTCGAGCCAGTGTAGATGCGGTCTGAATATGAGAATTTGCGCGATTTTTAAACAATTCGTCTTCATGTACGTTCGGCTGTAACGCCTCGGACCTCTTAGGCTGTAGCGATTTCAGGCAGCTCTAATGCCTTCTCTTTGCTTTGTATCTCACTCTATAACAATAATTCTTTAAATGTTTCAAGAAATTCTTGATCCTTTATTCTTTGTGGCTTGTCAACTTGTTCTTCAAATTCATTGTCTCGTATATCCGAAAATTCTGTGATCCATGTGATACCTCCACATGTCTCACAATTGGGATAACCGTTTCGCACCTACAATTGAGGTACAACATAATGTCTTCGTGAGAACCACGAACATAATCACGACTACAACCAAACAACACGCGAATTATCTTGAAATCATATGGTGCTATTACCCTCACCATATCCGACAGAATAATCCCAGAACAGTGTGGAGGTGTGGTTATTAAAGATTTGGGTGATACATTCGTTTGCACTTGAAATAAGTACTACAATTGAGCAATTTCCATTAACAAGGTTTGAACCCACATGCACAAGATCCGAACCGGCAACTGCGGGTAATTCGTTAGTCCTGCCGCATTGAAAAAAGGATAAAACCCGTATGGCGACATCAAGGAAAGAGATCAAAAATTTAGAAGGATTGAGAAAACAGGAATTATATGGATAAGAATTTTAACGTAAGAATTTTTGGATTTTATATATTTTCGTAATTTTTATAATTTTATTTATATTTTTGTATTAAGGGCCTAAAATTTCTCAAAGAATGGAAAATAATCGAGAAAGAAACCTCAACCAAAAGATAGACTCACGTCACGGTAAGCTCTCTAACCATCTAACTCACTAAGAAGCGCGGAGAAAAGGAAAGAGCGAGGCTCTTTTTAGTTAACCCTTGTCCCTTTGAGGCGATCGACGAAAAAAAAACCGGCCTGCCTACTCACTTTAATGGAATAAGCCATCTTAGAGGTGCGAGCCGTACCGACGTGATATCAAAAATGGGAGTATTTTGATATTTTGTTGCGATGATATTATGATATATTCAAGTTTAGAGTATTATTATTTTGTTAATTCTTTTTTTTAAAAGGAAAGTTTTTTATGTTTCATTTGCCTTTTCATTAATTTATCTTTTATTTTATAGTAAAAAGTAATAGAAAATATATTTTTTTAAATTTTATTAGTTTTGAAAAATGTTTTTTTTTTATATTTTTGATTATATAACAAGAATGTAACTTTCGTTTGGAAAGGATCTTTGACTCTACTTCAAACGAAATATCTTACTAACAATCGTTCACGACTTCCCCGGCAACGGCGCCAAAATTTGATGTAGAAAAAACAAAATATAATACTCTTATATAGTATTACTCCCGTAAGAATTCTTTCCAAAATACTTTTTTTTTTTTTTTCTTCAAACAACGAGAAATATAGGTAGAAATCTCACTAAAGAAAACACAATTTGTATATTTTTTATCCGGGAAGACTTTTCCAAGGGTCGTGTCCCAACGAATGGTGAAGTGAGAATTTAGGTATAATTCGGATGCAGTGTTAGAATAGGATAGGAGGTGTGGGAACTGTGGTGTGCAGTCGACTACATTGTAAAAGCACGAATTCAAATACAATTAAATAGCACGCGAAATTTAAAAATGCACAAAAATGTATTTATGCGAGCTAAAACTAAAATTTAAAAATCCTAAGGCACAACTTTTAAATCAAATGTATACCTAAAAATCACAAATTTTTAAAATGAAAATGTTAGGAAAAAAGAATTGGAATTTTTTCAATTATTTTGGAATTTTTTTGAATTTCTCATCTGCATTAATGTTTTCTAAATATTATAACTATAATTTTGTTTTTATGTTTTTTAAAAATACTAGTTTTAAAAAGAAATTAATGCAAAAGCAATTTTAATTTTTTACATACTATTTTTCTATTTTTTATTGATTTTTCTAAGAAAAAGTCAATTTCACTTAAATTATTAAAATTCCTAAAAATCTACAAATTTTACTGGAAATAAAATGAGGAAAAATGGTTTTTATAAATACAACAGGCCTGCAGAAATTTTTATGGATATGAAAAGCCCTTAATTTTTGATTACCTAATTGTACACTTAATTTTTTTTTATTAAAACTCATAAACCCTAATTATAACTACCTATTTTCTCAAAATTTAAAAAACTATTTATTATTTCTAAAAAGAACAGGGTAGATACTGAAAGAAAGGAAAGAAAAGGGTAGGCGGGTGAACTTTGGGAAATTTACACTACATAGTGGTGTAATAGAGGTACCCTCAACTACTAGAAATGACAAAATCAGAACCCTTACGAATCTAGCTTATGTTTGGCTTATTAAAAGTGGGAATCAGGATAAACACCCAAAACTACCAACAGCTTTTAGTCTAGTTTTACTTTAAACAAACTTTTATATAAAGACTTCTTCAAACTTCTTATCAAACTAAAATAAGTTGAAAAAATTAGGGAATCTTAATTATGTTACAGAAAGTGCATGGGTTAACAAGTTTTTTCGGATTTTGGCTTTATCATTGAGGCTTAGTACTGGATGAAAAATTTAAAAAGCAAAGAAAGCTATTTAAAGATCCGAGGTTGGAGTAGTAAAGGGAGGGATATCGTTAAAGGATACCTAGGGTAACATATCTCCAAACAAGAAATAATTGATATGCGAATCGTTGAAAGATGCGATCCTGAAATCGTTTGGAGTGGCGTGGGGGGCTATAATAAGAGCGCAAAAATAGGTCTTATTACTAACTTTAGATGCTGACAATTTTGAGCAACATAAGCTACTCTAGCTACCTCTGAAATCTTCCTAAGTTACAAGGTTTTCCAAAATTTCTCAAATTGGAAATATGAATAATTCAGGATAATGAATATAAACAATTCTCAAACCTGATATGGAGGTTAAAGTGCTGATTGCAATTGGTTATTTTTTAATAGTGAGGCTAAATTCACTTGTGAGTTCAACACTCATTCACAACTACTACCTAAGTTCCCACTAAAACTTGAACTCCTAACAACTAACGTTCTATAGAATTGCTGTTAAAATATAACGGAAGTTTTAGTAAACTTGCATATACGAAAAAGAGGCCTGGTGAATTCAAGTGGTTTATATTGCGCGATATTGTGAAAATTTCCACTTATTCAATCTAAAGATTGTGTTCAATACCGGTTATTAAGCTTGATTTCTGATAGAAAACTCTACAGTCACAAAAGAAATGTTACAAAAATATTGCGATTGAACTTTACTGATACGTCAAAAAAGCCTAATACCATATACACACTTATGAAGATGTCCCCAAATAAGATTACTTTGTTGGGTGGGCGTTATACAGATAGTCTATGCTTAAAACTAAACCCGCTATATAACTTGTTATATCTTACCTTTCCTTCTAATAGAATGAGATCTTAATAAAACTCATTGAGCTATAAAATGACCTAGCTATATTTGATGAAAGAAAAGCTCATTCCTCTACCTAGCATCACCTACATCTCTAATTCCGGAATTCACTTGACCAACTTGCTTATTCCACCAATCTTAGAATCTTCTAAACATTCAAAATAGCATTCCTCAATTAGACACCTGAACAACAGTGAGTGATTGAGTCGAGATCTCTACAGTAAGAGTTTGCGGGGAGAACTAGAAGCAAAATGTAAATATGCATAAAGGTTCAAGCGTTTGAATGTATGCGTGAGATTTTGCGAGAGTAAACTGTGATGTGTTGGTGTGTTTTTATAAGGAGCGTCAGTCGACTAAGTATCTCTTGTAGAGCTGAGTGACTTTATAAAAATCAAGCACCTAATTAGCAGATCGTTGCTCTGATAGACGCTCAATAAGCCTGTATTTTGTAGCTCATTTTTCCCTTTGGCATGCTTCAAAATTGAACGTCTACTCACCTCAAAGTGATCATCGCGCAGTTGGGAAGTAGCATAATGATATAAAAGTGCGTAACTAGTGCATTGTGATAAAACAGACTTTTAACTATTTTTTGATGCTTATGTGAAAATGAAATATAGCTCATAAGGTAGATAGACTTATCGAGTTAAATTGATGACAAACTGATTAGGGATTGAGCTCTTAAACTTTAAGGATACTATCTCGTAAACTGAATTTAATTATCACTTAGAAATGTGTAAAGTACAAGATGAAAGAGAGAGATAACAAGAGATAAAGCTTATAGTCGCTTAATAAGGGATTGAAGAATTGCTTACGAAGTGACAAAAATATCAAAATGGATAAAATTTAAAACTAACTCCAATACCAGAAAAATGATGCTTAGCTATCTACTTTGATATGGGATGGTGCAGAGCGGTGAGGAGTTCTAGAATCCTCCACGCCTCCCTCCCACTCCTCCATCCTCCCACCTAATCTCGCCACCCCTCCCCACTACTACGTTTCCCCTCCCAAAAAATCCTCTCCCTTACTCATCGTAGCCTTTGATCACTTGCGAGTCTATTCTAGCCGTTTGATGAGAAGTGTGACATGTTTGATCCAATCAATGGATTACACGTGGGCGTTTTGATGTGGAGGGTTATGATCCGATTTTAAGAGGTAATGAGTAGCGGGGTGCGGAAAATCGTGATTGGGTTTGTGTAGAAAAGAGGGGGTACAAGTAGGTTCTAGTTGGTTGCGCTCGCTTGTTACAAGGCTGGTCTTTTCTGTTTGAAATTTGAACCTATGACACAACCTAGACCTTGTGGATTCACCCGCTCTCTTTTTAGTTTATAAAACAGTTTGAAACTGCAGGAAGTCTCAGTGCCATGATGTCTTGGTACTCTCGGTTGTCGCCTCTTTCGTGTCTTTGTTCTTCCTTTAATATCTACTCTTTCTTCATTTGGCAAATAATAGCCCTTGTACTGTTCTCACAAACTCTAAATGTGCTTTTTGACTCTTTGAAAGCTTGTCACTCGCTTTAAGTCCTTGATTATATTAGTTTGTCCTTTGACTGCCTTGTCTTGCATGTCGGCTGATCAGGCTTTTTGAATTCTTCACTCATTTCACTCTTGTCTTGGTTTTTTTTCCGTTTTTCTGTCGTTCTGACTGTTTTGTCTTTGGTGACTTTTCATCCTTTCGTGCACACTTAGACACAAAATCACACTCCTTTTTCTATTCTTTTGGGCATTTTTATGCGCTTTTAATTTGCGCAAAATCATCGGGTAATTGTAATATACAATTAAGCATTATCAATACTTTCTGAATAACCAATAAAGACCCCAATGTCTGCTTTTGGTTTCATTTTTCCAAGATCGGCTCGGTCATTTGTTGGATAACACAATGAACCAAACACATGAAAATATTCAACATTCGGCTTTCTGCCACGTAATAACTCATAAGGTGTTTTGTTATGTCGTGTATGAATGATTGACCGATTTTGAGTAAAACAAGCGATAGCCACTGCTTCAGCCCAAAGAAATTCAGGTAAGCGAGAAAAGATAAGCATCGTATGAGCAGCTTCAACAAGAGTTCAATTACGTCTTTCAACTACTCCATTTTGCTGAGGCGTTCAAGCAGTTGAAAATTGTTGCATGATGCCTAACTTTTCATAATGAGCTTTAGGAGTTTCATTTTTTAATTCAGTACCATTGTCTGTACGAATCTTGTAAACTTTGGCTTTATAATTCAGTTGAGCTTGAGCAATGAACTTCTTTATAATCTCTGGAGTTTCATCTTTCGAATGAAGAAAGTAACCCCATGTATATCGATAATAATCATCCACGATCACAAGAATATACTTCTTTCCATTGATTGAAGCTACCCGCATTGGACCGCATAAATCCATATGAAGTAATTCCAAGTTGGAGTTATCACTTGGAACTAATTTGAGTGGATGATAAGCTTTCTTGCTTTTTCCTCTTTCACAAGAAAAACAAAGGTGATCTTTTCTATATTTAAACTTTGGAAGACCATTAACCAAGTCAAGTCTGGTAAGATCGTTTATGGTGCCAAAATTAAGATGTAAAAGTCTGCGGTGCCATAACCATGACTTTGTCGAAGTTTCCTTAGACATTAGATAAACGGGTGAAGAAGCAGCCATGTCAGAAATGGAGATAGTATATAAATTTGATTCGCGATTGCCTGTAAGCAAATCATCTCCTTCCAGATTACGAACGTAACATGTCTTAGAACAAAAAGCCACTTCTAAATCGCCATCACAAAATTGTCCAATGCTAAAGAGATTATGTCCAAGGCCTTCAACATAATATACATGACAAATAGTGATATTGCCCTGTATATAATCACCATAGCCTGTGATTGCTGCAAAATTATCATTTCCAAAGCGAATGGTGCCCATGAATTTCTCAATGTAATTTTTCAGCAGTGATCGATCACCCATCATATGCTTTGAACAACCATTATCAACAATCCACTAAACAATCTGAACTACCTATAACACAAGAAGAAACAGCACATGGACAAGTGGCATTTTGACTAACCATTTCTTAACAGAGACCGATTGTTTTTTAGATGAATGACTATTCTGACCATTTGGGTTTGTGTTAACATGAGACCAAACAACATTTGGTTTTGATTCAAACCATTTTTGCCAGATTCGACTAGTTCGAATCTTGTTCTGCATATATGTGCTTAAAGACTAATCTTGTACATTTCTTCTCTTTGTACTAGAAACCTTATCGTTAGCTTTTGAGGTGCTTCCGACATCAATCTTAGGTTTGGAGACTACACAAGTAGTATCTAAAGACTTAGATAGTGTCGACTCCTTAGAAAACCTAGTCTTGGGAACTACATAAGTAGTATCATAAGATTTTGGTGTTCTAGATTTAGTGGATAAGGGTCTACGAACATTCGAACGCACATTCAATTTATAATTTGCAAAACAATTATCATGACATGGAATAAGCACATTTTGCATATAAGAAACACATAACAAAGTTTTTGCTTTAGGAGCATTTGCAACATCAACATCAATTACATTCTCTTTATTTGAGTTAACATTTTCAGATGTGATATCTGTTTGCTTATTTTTCCTAACGTAAACTGCTTCTTTCTTTGCTGGCTTCTTAAAGTTAGCTAAGACGCTATTCTTGACATATGAATCTCTATTCATTGATCTTCTAACACTAGATGCAACAGTCATTCCTGTAGAATACAAATCATGCTTAGCCTCGTTTGTTTATGATTCATGTGTTGTGACAACTTTGTACATTTCAGGTGCTATGACATTTTTGTTTGAATTTACCCCTCTTTGTTTGGCAGGTGAAGTCTGTAAAGTGACTGGTTTTGACACGACTTGGTTTTCTTCTGATTTTTGAACATCCATTTTCTTTTGAATAACATGTTTGTGTAATGGTGTGACTCAAAGAAGAGGTTGAGAACCATTTGTCTTGTCAAACTTAGTATTTACAGACTTACCTTTTTCAACATTTGCCAGTCTAGTTTTTAACTCAGATATGGTAATCAAAAGATTCTGATTCTCAGCACGAATAGCACCATATGCATATGTTTTCTCAGAGACATGAGCAATTAATTCGTCCATTTCCGTTTGAGTTTGAGACCGTGTCTTTTTGATTGAATTAAAAAGCTTTTGATATTCTAATTTGACATTGTCACGTTCTTTTATCAAAGATTGCACCGTAAAATCCAAAGACACGTTCTCATCTTCAAGTTTTTCCATTTTTGAAATCCAAGAATAATCAAGAGGATTTGTGTTTTTATTCTTAAAACTTGAATCCCATTTATGTTTTTCTTTTTCATGTTGTAACTTTAATTCAAAATCAACACTTTGCTTTTCACACCTTTGAACATCTTTTTCAAGAATTTTTATTCTTGCTTGCAAACCCTCTTGAATCTCGATGGATTTCTTTTTAAGTTGTTCAATTTCAGCATGGAGTGAATTGTCTACACATTCATGATTTAACAACACACTTAATTCAACTTCATGCTTGAGAGATACTTCCAAAAGTTGATCTTTCAAAAAATCATTTTGCTTCTTCACTTTTTGTAGACTCAAAAACATCTTTCATCTCTTTTATATCCCTCTGAAATAGTGTCTTAAAGAATTCAAAATAGAACTGCAACTCGTTTACAATTGGTTTGAGTTGATCTTGACAAAAATCATTGAGTTGTATTTCTTCAGGTGATGTATAAAAAATGCTTGCTCTTTTACAGTTCTTTTGAATTAATTCAGACAACTTTTAAAAACAATTTTTTATTTTATCTAATTCAATGATCAAAGGTGTCTTACTCGTCATTGATGCCGGGATGGAAGGAGTTGCATTTGAATTCTTGTCAGAAGGAATAAAAGAAGATGGAAAATATTTTTGCTCAGCAGAAAGCTCTTTTTGAGGAACAAAGTCTTTATAGAGAGCATTTATTTGTGCATAATCAATTGTCCAACAATTCTGTTTATTTGCAACAGCAATTGGATCATTCATTTTTTCGTACACTTTTTGTTGACTTTTGGAAGCATCATCAAGAGTGTCCTCAGTATCTCTAATATTCAAAGAAATCTCTGAATTACCTAAACTAGAGGCAAGATATAACTTTGGACATTGAGAAATTGCTTGCTTGAGTGTATAAGGATTCAGATACCCTAAACCATGTTTTAATTGCTGATCATACACAGACAATGGCTTTGGTCCAAGCATAAACATTCCTTGTAATGAATTGCCAAGTTTCAAAATTAAATCAACATTCTTTTTCAGTTTGGCCTCAAGATCTAGAACAGTGTCATGATATCTATCCTCATTTTCACTCATTTGCCTTTTTAAAATTGAATGAGTCTTTTAAAGTTCCTCATTTTGCCGTTTGTAATCTTTGACATCTAAATCTAATTTATCTCGTTGTTTTTCTAGATCTCGAATGATATCTCGATCATGAACAAATTGAGACTGGGCTTGTTGACTAAATTGTTTTGCTCGTTTATCAGCCTCAAGAAATTCATTGAGATAATTATTATCCGCGTTTATATTTTCCAAAACTCAAACCCTTTCCTTATACAACTCAAGATGACTAGTCAAATTCGTGTTTTATTTTTGAACTTTTTGAGCAAATATTTGTTGTTTTTCAGCTTCTTGATATGCATTTCTAGCTAATTGCTCTAACGCACATAGATCAGGAACATGTGTATCTTTTTCAATACTGCCACTATTAACATTCCTATTGGGTGAATCAAATATAATATCGCTATCAATTTGATCATCACCAATGGTACTGTTAATAATTTTAGTATGAGTTGGATACATTTGTTCTTCATTTTCATTGTTGGATGAAGATTGTACCTTACTTATAAATGTAGAATCATAGCTTGGCCTAGCATCAAAAGTATTATCAGCGGGTTGAATTCGGGCCATTAAGCATATGTTTACACTGAGTTCTTCAATTTCTTCCATCCTTGAAGCATCAGTAAAGTGAAAATCATTCTGCTCATCGGTAAGAATTACTCCAGCTTCATCCTGTTTTGCCAGCAACATTTGTTCCATGAAGTATTTTGAGTCCCGAACTCTTGGCTTTAGACAATTCCTAGCATAATGTCCATTTCCACTGCAGTTGTAGCATTGAACAGTTGAACTGTTTCCTGAAGACAAGGTTCGAAGAGTCCTTTGAACATTTTCGGTCTCATTTGGAGCATTCGATCCCTCTATGATTTACTCCTGAACATAAACTCGTCTATTATTTCTTCCAGCATTACTAAAGTTCCTGCTTTGAATATTCACCCTGTTACCTTGAATGATTGCTTGGTTTCTGGTATTGGATGAAGTACGAAGACGATTATTTATTGGAGTAGAAAAATTTTGAGTAATGGCTCGAGCAAGTAACAACATTGCAGATGTTAGAGGATCTTCAGAATTGGTGTGAACATCATCCTGCTGGTATTCATCTTCATAATCAACCACAGACGTGGGATGTGTCACATAATAAGACGATGTGTTTCTGGAAGATGAACCCGTGTGTGCTACGAGAGCCAAAGGATCATGAGATTTTTCTAACTTCTTTGCTCTTAAGACATTAACCAGTTTCTTGAATTGATGAAGGTAATAAAAAAGATCATCAAACGTATCCACTGTCAAACGTTTAGCAAGATGAACTTGGGTAACATATTTCAACCATTCCGGTTGCAAGCTATTCAGAAACTTTGTGTTAATTGTAACAATTAGAAAATGCATGTCATTTCTTTCCAAATCGTTCATTAACTGAGCAAAATGATTGTAAACTGAAACAAGTGCTTCCCCTGGTTCAGCAACAAACTTATCAAATTCGTTTGTAAAATGAGTTTCTCTATCAACTTTGTTTTGTATAGTTCCCCTCATAAGACGTTGAACTCTTTTCCACATGTCTTCAGCCGAAGTGCAAGCATTCACATAATTATAAATGTCATTTAGAATAGAAAGAAGAATCAGATTCATGAGCTCTATCTCAGCATCATAATGCAATAACGAATATCCTTGTAAATCCTTAGGAGTTTGCAGTTTCGGAAGAACCGAATTTGACTTCCGAGTTTTAGAAACTAAAGATTTTGTTTTCAAAAACCCAATTCACGATAAAATCATGAAATTGTGGTTTTAACACTTTGTAAGCGTATTCCCGAGAGTAAAATTCACTAAGTCTTTATTCACACTTTTCGATAAAACTGAAAATGTGTGAAAACTTATAAAACTCAATATTCCACCGAGTTTATCAATATTCTCCTAATATACAATTTTCGATAGAACTGAAAATGTGTATATATCTATTACAATACTTTTCTATCGAGAAACTAAGAGTAATAAGCAAAAACTATCAGAAAAACGATCCGATAATACAAAGATTACATCCGAGAATGCTAAACCACTTCTAAGAATACTGAACCATTTTCGAGAATGATAGAATACTACTGAAAATGAAAACTCCACCAAAATTCGTAACGTCAAATCCAGTAGATCACTCAATCACGTTCAATTACTCGAATTAAATATCAAAATACAACTCGAAAGCTCAAGAAACTCAACCGAATCCACCGAATATCATCTTGAGGTTCTCAGACGTATATAAAACTCATAAATCGACTCACTCGTATTCTCTAATGGTGTATGATACCACTTGATAGGTCTTGTTTTATCTTGAATCATACATAATCAACCATGGAAGCTTGTAGAGAATAGTAGAGGAGGGAAAGTATTCTAAAATTCAAATGTTATAAAATGGAGGGAAAGGGAAAATGTTTATTACAAAGCATCATCCTCTAATGATGATTAAAGGGGTATTTATAGGAGAAGGAAGGAGCCTTCCCTTCCTTTATTTTTCACTTCTAGTCTCTAATCTTTGGTAATTATGCTATTTCTTTCTTTTAACATAATATACCTTATTACAAGCTACTTTATTCTAAACAAAATAAAGACTATTAACTAAATATAACTAAACCACATAATCGACACTTTTTATGAACCTAACATAATCAGAAAGAGTTGAACATGAGGCAACGTCGTTGGTTAGAGTTGCTCAGTGATTACGATTGTGAGATTCGTTATCACCCGGTAAAGGCAAATGTTGTTGCTGATACTTTGAGTAGGAAAAAGCAAATAAAGCCATTAAGAGTTTGAGCCTTAGTCATGACTATTGGTTTGAATCTTTCTAAACAAAAACATAACCCAATATTTACAAAAGAGTATCTATGCAATGCATCCAAAATCACGACTTACTGCTAATTACGTGAAAATGATGATAAAACTGGTCAACTATGGCCATAGTTGGTGAGTTCACAGGTATTAGTACACAAGTAGTTTCAAACGATAGTAAACAATTGGTTGCCACAAATGGTCATTTATGTATATATGCCGTTATAATGCAAATAAGGCAAAAAAAACACTACCTAAGATTAATTAGGAAATGCGCCTATAGATCAGCCCCGCCATGAAGAATTGCGTTGGGTTAACCCAAAAGATGAATAAAACATGCACGCTAATAGTAGTAGCTAAAAGTTGATTGTTGAAATACTAAGCAAGCGCCAAAAAAAAAAATTCAAAAATTCACTACTATAAAAGCTAAACACACCTTTCGACATTGACTTAGCCCGCCGCAACACGCGGGCAGTATACCCTCTCGTTTAGTTCATTTGAAGATGGCAAGTCATACATCTTGATTCTCAGTATTTCATTTTTAATTCATTCTCACTATTTTATCTTAGTTCTCCGTTCTCAGTATTTCAATCAATTCACACGCCATTACTAATCGTATATTAAGTAGATATCAACGGATATCTTAGCTCCACGCGAATAATACGAGTGATTTAGAGTCGTGATGTGCGAGTATAAACACCGAAACGAAACGAAAAATAACAATTTAAATGTACTCGAAACTCGAACCAAAACACAAACTCGATCCCGCGGCTTACGAACCAAAAATTCGGATATACATAGTAGCTAGGCACACTACTACAAAAAAGGTTAAATAGAACGGTGGAAACACCTCATATAGATCGGTTATGAACCGCTCTATACAAGGGTGATCTATATGAGGGAACACAAATAGATCGGTTGATAACCGATCTTATTAACGTCACAATTAGATCAGTTAATACATAAGAGCCGATCGTTTTAAGGTATTTTTCAACAACAAAAAATTTCAGATTTTTATCAGAATACATATCTTCACAGAATTTTCATTCACTCGAAACGGATACATTAAATATATCAATACAAATGGCTACAATAAAAACAAAATTCTACTATTCCGAAACCAAATGACTTCAACAAACACAACACCAATAAACTATCTAAAAACAAATTCAATTAAGCAACATCATGTCCATTCAAAACCCATTTTGCGTTCCGAAAATGAGGTTTGATGTGCTGCTTTAAAAAGCCTACTTGGCTGCAGTTTATAGAGGAAAACAACCCGACAGTTGATTGTTCACACCAGGGAATTCTTATATCTGGTACAATGGATCCCTAGACGATTCATCAGTGACAGCTTAAAGAGACTGCACAACGACGTACCCACAAATAGCAAGCTGTAAAAGAAACCAAAACCTTATTAACAATTTTATATATGTTCACAGAATTACAAAGAGTGATTCATATTTGTGCAATTTTTATGATGTGAAGTAGTCTCGCACCAAAATAAAACCATCAATCATGAATGAATCATATTTGTGCAATTTATATAAATGCTAATTCGCCAACACACGAGTGAATCGCCATACATACGACTTATGTTTCTTGTCCCAAAAACCATAAATAAACCAAACAAGGCTACTTAAAGTGAAATTTTTACAAGAAAACATAACTTAGCAGTTTCGTGATTCACTTATGTGTTGTAATCTAATGCAACAGTTCTTGTACATGTTTTTGTAATATAAGAATGCTTATCTAAATAGTGAGATACAAGTCAAAACAAAATAAATGATTCCAACCTTTTGCCGAGTCCCAACTATGCCGAGTCACAACTATAACCCTCTCGCGAATCAAAACCAAAACCAAATACGAAGACAACTCGAAACCGAACTCGAACTAGAATAAACGAAACTGAAGTAATCGATATGAACATGAATACAACCTGAACATGGACATAAAGTTAAACACTTTATCTGTTTATCCAAAAACAATTGTTCAAGACTCCATGAGACGTTCATAGTTCTAGTTTCTTGTTAAATTTTAGAATCCAAAACAAATTTACAAACCATGCTGTATATTTAAGACTACCTAATAATACCTAATAGTTACTTAAAGTCATGATCATCTTATTATCAAAAGATTTCTTTCTTATAGAATTTTATTATTTCTTGAACCGTAACTTATCGACTTATACGTAAGGTGATTTCTAGTCTTAGCTTTTTTTTATCATCATATAGTCTCTAATTACTAACATATGATTTTTATAAAAGTTAATTATGGCTGAATTTGTGCCTCTAATAGTTGTGACCTTCACCAAGACACTTCCTAAAGTTGACTCTTAAACAACTTCTCTTTCGATGGATGGTGGCGCAAGAACGCTTGTGAGACGTGCTTCCAACTGCTGTTAAACTTCACTTCACCATAAGAATTGCAACGTCGTAGTAGTGCATGAATGTCTCTGGTTTTGTTCTTTTATTTTTGTTTTCTTTTAGAGGATATAAAGAGAACAGGGACGGAAAAAAAAATAAATTTATTTAAATTATATGTTACGTAACGATTAACAGTGTATGAGATATTTAATTTTTAAAAAAGAGGTGGAAAGTGGTTTTTTTATTTTTATAAAAAATGAGTGGCTATGATTGATTCATTGGATCTATGACAAATATTGGGTCTATATTGAACTTTTGGCTTATCTACATGGTGTTTATGTTGACACCTGACATAACTCGTGGCATACATAATACTAGAAAGATTAATACTTTTTTTTAATTATTATTTTTTAATGCTTTTAGCGAGTGTTAGGAGTTGTACTATCTTGAGTTTAGTGGGAAAATTATACCTTAAATCGTCTTAAGTCCAAACTGTAAACGTATAAACGCGTAGGTGCAAACAAAACCTGGTTAAACCTGAAAAGACGTATACGTGTAAAAATAGACTAAGGTTTTTTTTTGTGGTGACACTAACTATTTTAAAATAGCTTGAGCATGTCACTTATAATGAGTTAACATTTAAAAAAAATCGTAGCTCGATGGTACGTTCATAACGCGAATGTGCCCTAAGTAAAGTGAACCAAAAGCGAAAAAATGATTCGGCTAATATAAACTAGCTTAACAAGCATAATTTTAATCAAAGACGTTTTAAAATATTATCGGTCACTAACCTGAGTTAGATGGTTCTCACAGTATCTCCCCGTTAAAAGGAATTTCGTCCCGAAATTCAAGTCGGTTTCTCTAAAGGCGAAGCATTCACAAATAGATGTGGATACTGTAACACCCCCAAAAATGTGTCGCAGCGGAAATGATGTTCCGGGGGCATTACTTCATAATACCATTGCACAAGTCAAGAGATAACGACCTCTAAGTGTCGTTTGAAAAGTAATCTTGTATTGTTTAGACCCCAATGCACATCAAGCATAGCACGTAGCACTTAAGTACTTGAGAAAACATGTTTTAAAACGTCAACAATAATGTTGGTGAATTTATAGGTTTATAATTTAAATGAGGCGGATAGCAAGATTTCCCTGTAATAGAGTAGTAATTTCAATATCACAAAAATGTATTACGAAATGCACTAAGCTCATGACACTGAAGCTCAACAATGAATGTATATCAAGTACATTTAAATGAGGGTGCCCAATGTAGATGTTCAACCCGTAACATCTATATGATCCGAAATGGTATACGTTCGTCGTTCCGTTCAACCGGAATACTAGCAAGTGCTACTTGCCCGAACGGGAGCGTCACTCCAAATAGATCTATTTATAACATTCTCGCTTACAATCCAGTAATTAACAGTTCATGATGATGGGCATAGTGGGTTATAGCTACTTAGGCAAATTCGTAATATTTGAATTAAAATGTACTTGCATCCTTTTATAAAACAACATGATCTCATCCCCGAGATTTGATAAATAATTGAGAAATGAAAGATGGGGACTATAAACTCACCTTAATGAGGTAGCAATGAATATGGAGCGAGCAAGGTAAATGGTGCACGCGAAAACAATGCAAAACTCTATCCGCTACCTAAATGAATAATACGCATATTACTAATCATGTAATGTACTACAATGTATGCAATCTTGTCCTTAGTATTGTGCTTGAGTTTGAGAAATATTACTTGTTTAAAATGTGGTTATTCATGAAAATTGGCCAAATGTATCGGGTAATAATCTCTTACCATTAAACATGTAAATTACGATATCGGACATTTTAGAAACTAGGTTGTAAGTACTTTACTAGTTAATTCAATCGACACTTGGTTTGGTCTCTAAACGTGTCAAACAAATGGACGAAATTATAACAAAACGAATTTAAAAATTAAGTTTTATTGATGAAATTTGGGGGACAAACGCAAAGTTTTACAATCAAATTCTGGGCTCGTTACTTAATGAAATTACAATCCAAAAGTGGTTTTGAAAACTAGGCCAGGTTGTCAACAACTTTCGTTATTTAAGTTTTGTCTAAAAGTGTCGTTGGATATGTTAAAAACGTGGCCAAGGGAGGGGTGTCGCGACTGGGTTACAAGACAGAAAACTTATTTTTGGTTAAGTGTTTTTCAAGTGACTTTTGGCTGACTTTGTTCGCGGATTACAAACTCGTTACTCAGTATTATGACAAACCAAAAATACTTTTGAAAACTAGGCCAGGAGTACAATAATTCATCTTTTATAAGTTTTGCAATTTGAAGTCGTTATAGTGATTAAAAACGAGGCTAAAGTAAGGGTGCACGACCCCTTCTGCCAACAGTTTCAACTGTTGGAACACGCAACAGCAGTACTAACTTTTAGTCCTATTTGCGAGTTCGTTACTTAACCTTACGACAAACTAAAAGCACATTTATAAACTATGCCAGGTCTACTACAACTTTCATTAATTAAGTTTTACGTTTCGAGGTGATTAAGCGGGTTAAAAACGGGTGTGAATGTGGTGGTGTCGCGACCTTCCAACAGTATTAACTGTGAACACGCGACAACAACACTAACTTGAGACTCAGTTTGCGGGCTCGATTCTTAACCGTTTACCGTGATTCAAGTTGCTAAATAAAGCCTACCATGTCGACTATAAAATGCCTCTATTTGTTGACTCTATGTCTAAGTCTAAGTGGGTCAAAACAAGGCCTAAAGTCGACCCAACAGGGCAATTTTCATACACATAAAATAGCAGATTTGTAAGTTTATATCCCGCTTCGTTATAAAATGTTAGAAGCTTAAATTTTGCATGTGTGCTACTCCTATACTATTTTAATGAATGATAAGTTCAGAAATTTTATTGGTCAAGTTTGTATACGGGTTTCTCAGTGAACCCATATATATCAGAAGGTTTACAAAAAGGTGTTTTACTTTTAAACTTGCAATTCGGCTATCTATGATTAAGTATCTATACTTCGTTACAAAAAGGTCTAGCACAAGGCTTAGTAACAACATATGGTCAAGAGTTTCTTCTAGTTATAAGTTAACAAATCATAGTTTCTCGTTTTCTGTTACAGTAAAGAGACAGATGGTGCATGCTTTTGCAAATGACGACAGTGATAATAGGGTCGGGTTCATAACAGTTTTAAGGAAATAATTTACTCAAGCACAAGAATCTAAATGACATGATAGCATGAAGATAATGAAAGAATTTAAGGCGTGTAACTCACAAAGCTCGAAAAAAGATGTGGGTATGGCTTGAACAAACGAAAACCCTAATGATCTTACCCTTCTCGTATACAACCCAAACACTTAAACCAATTCGACTGCTTGCACCCCCCTTTGATCATGAACCCTTATGCTGATTCGCTACCTCGATGCTCGATCAACAAGAACCCACTCAAAAAGTAAACCCAAGTGACTTATTTAGGGTTTTCTTGAAACCTAGGGCTTTGTTTACAATGGAGTTAATGGTGCGAATTTTTGTATGTTTAAGTGGATCAAAACCAGAAGAACAAGGAAACCAAAGTGAGTTGAGGGTGTATAAATTTGATAACCAGATGATGGTGTAATTTCTTCTGAGTTTACAAGTGTTAAGTGAGGCCATATATACTCGAATATTTTTGCATGCACAGGAGCTCATTTATGGTTCACGTTTTTGTGTTAATACATATAGGGTAAAGGATCTTTGGGGTTTATAAATGGTCAAGGTACAGGAGAATTAAAGGTGTTTACTGTTTGGAGGAGTGGGGAAAACAGAAGCAAAAGAACAGGTAATGTTCATCACGTGGGTTTTGAAAGTGTATAAAAAGAGGATTTGGGCTTTTATCCAAAGGTTTAAGGAGGAAAAAGGGACTTTGAAATATAGTGTATATCTTCCCAATTCATTCGTGTATACATGTGATGGTAGAGAAAAAGGAGGGTCGATACTTGTGCTAGTTTGTAGGAGGATGGGATTTTATTTAAGGTTTATTTAGTTCCCCAATTTATAGTAGTTAAAATTTTGGTATGGTTCTTCTTTTGGAGTATTTTCGTTTGGTAGGATTTAATGGGTGTAAAAGTGCAGTTCTTTCTTGTCGTGAGATCAATTAAATAATGAATATGAGGGGGTTATGAAGGTCTTCAAGAATTTAGATGACGTTTTAAACTAAACGTTGAACTTTCTTGTCTACGCGATTTAACTATCGTGGTTTAGACGAAAAGCTATGCGAAATAAGCTTAAAAATGGATTATGATAATAATTAAAGTAGAGGAAGTATATTAGGATATCTTGAAAATGTGGAAATGTTACAGTCTTCCCCCGTTAAATGGGCTTTGTCCTCAAAGCTTTAAGACTAGTTGCTTGACGAAGATACGGTCTTGGTGAAGAGATGTGGGTACGTCTTCTTGAATTGGTCTTCTCGCTCCCATGTGAATTCAGGACCTCGTTTAGAGTTCCATCTAACCTTGATGATGGGAATGCGAATTCTCTTCAATTTCTTGATTTCGTGATCCATGATCTCCACTGGTTCTTTAACAAAGTGGAGCTTATCATCAATACGGAGCCCATCCAACGGAATCACAAGTGATTCATCGGACAAACATTTCTTCAGATTTGACACGTGGAACGTGTTATGAACTCGGCTTAATTGTTGTGGTAGCTCAAGCCTATAGGCAACATCTCCAACTTTAGACAACACCTTGAAGGGTTTAATATATCTATGGTTTGACTTCCCCCATTTGCCAAAACGTACAACCCCTTTCCAAGGTGAAACCTAAAGCACGACCCTATCACCAACTTAAAAGTCCATTGGCTTACGCTTCAAGTCGGCGTAACTCTTTTGTCGGTCACGAGCGGCTTGAATCCTGCTTTTGATTTATGTGTCGGAACGGATTTTTCCGGTTGTTTATGAATGATTTCAGGACCAGTAAGCTGGGCATCTCCAACTTCTGCCCAACAGACGGGTGAGCGACACTTTCGACCATATAGTGCCTCAAATGGTGCGGCCTTTATGCTAGTGTGATAGCTATTGTTGTAAGAGAACTCTACTAGAGGTAGATGTCTATCCCAACTCTTCCCGAAGTCTATTACGCAGGCGCGCAACATATCTTCTAAAGTTTGGATCGTTCTTTCACTTTGGCCGTCGGTCTCTGGGTGATAAGCCGTACTCATATCCAAACGAGTACCCAAGGCTTCATGAAGTGCTTTCCAGAATAGTGACGTAAACCTACCGTCACGATCAGAGATGATAGAAACAGGCACTCCATGTCGGGTGACTACTTCCTTCATGTACAGTCTCATCAACTTCTCCATTGGATCATTTTCTCTCATTGGCAGAAAATGAGCAGACTTTGTAAGACGATCAACGATCACCCAAATAGTATCATAACCGTTTGTCGTCTTAGGGAGTTTAGTGATAAAATCCATGGTGATTTTCTCCCATTTCCATTCCAGAATCTCTGGTTGGACCAGCAAACCAGAAGGTTTTTGTTGGTATTCTGAAGCTTCTACAAGTTAATACTGCTGGCTCAAGATTAATACTGCTAGTGAAGACTTAATGCTGTTAATGAAGATTGAAGAAATAAGTCTAAGTCTTTAGTACTGCTAGCTTTGTAGTTAGTACTGCCAGTACAATGTTAGTACTGCCAGTAATAGTTAGTATTGTTAGTTAGTATTAGTACTGCTAGTGTATTGTATTAGTACTGCTTATGAGATATGCATGAGATAAATTAGGAATAGATATGCATTATCTCATAACGCGTTTTGTAAGCCCATTAGGGTTTTCCTTAGTCTATAAAAGGAACCCTAGGCATAGTTAGTAGATATAGTTCTACACAGATCAATAGAGATCTATTAGCAATCATAGTTTTTGTAATCTGTAACCTAGGCAGATTCAAGTTATAATATAAAGTTCTTTGTGTGATTTTAATATGTTCTTTTAGCATTATTGAATAGTTTCTGCATTATTAAGCGTGCTCAAATCAGTGTTTCATTATTGTTGATTTAGAATTATCTAAAGGAACAAACCCTTTATTATTCAATAGTGTTTCATTATTGTTGCTTTAGAAGCTAAAGGTTAAGATCTATTCAGAAAACGATTCAACAAGTGGTATCAGAGCTTGAGTTGAAGCATCTGAAATAGAAGGAATCATTGTTAAGATGGCAGAACAAGACATTCCCTCCACCCACTATCACAGCAATGAAGATCCCTATCATCAGGAAGGGAGAATATGATATTTGGAGCATGAGAATGCGACAATATATCTGTCACACAGACCATAACCTATGGGATGTTATTGTCAATGAAGATCTAGAAGAAGAGCCTGCACCAACTGGAGAAACATCTGCTCCTCCTGCTCCTAAGACTGCCAAACAACTGGCTGCTAAAAGGAATCAGGAAAGAGTTAAGAGCATCTTGCTTTAGAATACTGAATACCCTCTCAAGTTTCACAATGTTGCAGATGCTAAATCACTCTGGGAAGCAATCAAATCAAGGTTTGAGGTAATGAAGAATCCAAGAAGATGCAAAAAAATGTTAAAAACATCAATTTGAAAACTTTTCTACTGCATCAAATGAAAGTCTAGACAAGGCTTATGATAGGTTCCAAAAACTCATAAGTCAATTGGAGGTTCATGGTGCTCCAATATCAAAGGAAGATATCAACCAGAAGTTCCTAAGAAGTCTTCCTCCTTCATGGAATCAAATTGCTCTAATCATGAGAAATAAGCCAGACATTGATGAGATTGATATTGATGACCTTTACAACAATCTTAGGGTTTATGAAGATGAATTGAAAAGGTCTTCAGGTTCCAACTCTGCTTCTCAGAATTTGGCTTTTCTCTCCTTTGAGAATACTGGCAGTACTAATGAAGTTAGTACTGCCAGTGGAGATTTTAGGGTTAGTACTGCTGGTGGAATTAATCAAGTTCCATCTACTCCATGTGCTCATGATGTAGCTTACTCCTTCCTTGCACAACCAACAACCAGTCCTCAACTTGAGAATGAGGATTTTCAGCAGATGGATGGAGATGACTTGGAGGAATTGGATCTTCGATGGCAGGTGGCTATGTTGACTGTCAGAGTAAAGAAGTTCATTCAGAGGACAGGAAGGAATATGGACTTCAAAGAAAAATGACCTGTTTCTCTTGATAAGTCAAAGATTGAGTGCTACAACTGTCACAGAAAAGGGCATTTTGCTAGAGAATGTAGATCTGGAAGGAATCAAGGGAGAAGATCTTATGGTGACAATGGCAGGAGCAATGCACCAACAAATGAATCTTCATCACAGGCACTGGTGGCTCAAGATGGTCTAGGAGGCTATGACTGGAGCAATAATTTTGAAGTAGAACCAGTTAACTATGCTTTGATGGCAATCTCCTCTTCAAGCTCATCAAGTTCTTCTGATAGTGAGGTATAAAAATGCTCTAAACAATGTCTTGAATCATTTAAAACTATTCAAAAGAACTATGATACTGAAAGAGAAAAACATAACAAAACAAAACTAGAAATCAGGGGTTATGAGATAGCCTTAGAGTCACTAGAATCTAGGATTTTTGAACATGAAAAGAATGAATTAGCTTAGGGTGAGAAATATGAATTTCAAAACTATGAGCTTAAATGTAGAGAAATAAAAATTAACAAGTTAAATCTAGAATTAGAGAAGGTAGTTAAGGAAAGAGATGAGTTAAAAGATAAGATTGCAAAATGGGAAGAATCATCCAAAAATCTTGATGAAATACTTAACAGTCAAATGAGTGCTAGGGATAAAACTGATTTAGGATATAGCACACAATTAAATGAATTAAGTAGAAATCATGAAACTCATAGTGAAAATAGTTTGAGTATTTTTGATGTTAGATCAAGTGATGAAGAGATCATACCAAAAAATGATAGATCTTCAAAGAATAGGTATAAAGTTGTTCCCCCTCCCATAACAAGGAACTTCTTAACCCCAAAAGCTGACATATCATTTGCAGGGTTAGATGAATATGCCATTAGGAATAAAATCATTGAGTCACAAACAACTGAGCTTAATACTAAAATAAGTGAGACTGTAGGAATGCCTAAGTCAGCCAGTAAGTCAGTTGTATCTAATCCTAAGATTGACATATATAGAGTTATCATTGAGGATTAGAACTCAGATGATGAGGAAGAAGTTAATGAATTGCAAACAGTTAGACCTGAGACTCAAACAGTTAAGACTAGAGATGATAAAAGTGGTTAAAATTCTAAGAAACAAGGAATTGGTTTTAGGAAAGTAAAAGCTTGTTTTGTTTGTAAAAGTACTGACCATTTGATCAAAGACTATAATTTTCATAACAAAAAGAGTCAAGAGACTAAGCTGAAAAATGTGGTTAATACTGGTCAAATGGAAGGCAAACCAGTATGGGATAATACTAAAAGGGTTAATCATCAAAACTTTTTAAAATACCCACATTTAAGTAAGACTTTTGTCCCATCAAGAGTACTAACAAGAACAGGTTTGCATAGGCCTGTTAGTACTGTTAGGCCTGTTTGTACTGCTAGGCCAAGTGTTAGTACTGCTAGGCCTGTTTGTACTGCTAGGCCAAGTGTG